>BJCM01272443.1:0-16132 GCA_018326385.1 Flaveria bidentis | reverse complement strand
TTCTCCTTGGGCTGTGATGTACCCGCCTTTGTTTCCAGCAAATGAAACATGCCCTCCTTTAATTTTTCTGACATTTGATAAGAGAGTTATGTTCCCTGTCATGTGCCTGGATGCTCCGCTATCTACAATCCACGTGTTAGTCTCAACACTATAGCGAACACCCTGCACATTCAATGAAAACATTAGTTCATGTTAGGAACCCAAGCCTTCACTGGCTTGGGTTTCCCTGAGGCATCATACATCATAAACTCAACCCATTGACCCTTTGAGGTTGATAGAAGCTCAGATTTCTGTTTGTTCTCATTTTCAGACACTGAGGAGGTTTTTTCTTTCCATAATCTAGATTTGTGTAAGGCCTGTTTGTGATAAACAGACGACTGGCTGATGGATTGAACTTTGGGTGCGCTAGCCCTTTTTGGAGGTGTCACAGAGTTCCTCTTAGAAGAGATATATGTTGATGTAGAAAATTCAACTTTCCTCCTCGGTGTCTTGTAGTAAGGACATAAATATGTGTGGCAAAACAAAAACACATGTGTGGCAAAGTAAGAAGACCTCTATGGCAAAGTAAGAAAGAAGGCCTTAGTGGCAAATCAAAGCAATAAGTATGAAAGAAAGACAATTCATCCTTGAACCAATTAGCAAGAAGGAAGTGATAGTAAGTAAGCAAAGAAATAAGCAATGTTAAAGTAAAATTGGAAGCAAGATATGAAAGAAAATATCCAAGAAGAATAAGTAAGAAAACATGACAAAAATCAACAAGTATATCAACACCAACACATGAACAAGGGAATATATCACTTCAATGTCCCGATCTAATCAAGATAAACTACACCTCATAGGCATTTTTAATGGAAAAGATCTTAAAGACTTATGGTCTTTTGGAAAAATTGATGCAAAAGGAGATGTAGATGAAAAGAAAGTATCTACAACCAAGGCAATGATCTTCCACACATTACTCGAAGATATATTAATGCGATTAGCACCATGTGAAAGTACAAAATAAGTTTGGGAATCAATTAAATTTCAACAAATTGGAGCAGACCTAGTTCAAAAGGCATGTCTACAAAACTTAATCTTACGAGGCGTACGGATGGCCATATTTTTGGAACGTCTATAGATGATGTTTTGGCCAATTTTGACTTTGGAAAGATATTTTTCTATAAAAAGAACTTTTAAGTGTTAAGATTAAATATGAAAAGTCAAATTGACTTTACTAGTTTTGGGAAATGTTAGTTTTGGAATCTTTAATTAAATACCAAAATTAGATTTTTAATGAAAATTTTATCCTTTTAAAAGGATAATTAAATAAGTTTTGATTTAGAAAGAAGAATTAAATTTAAGATTTAAATTTTTAGAAATGTCAAAATAAACAAGTTTAACTAAGGGAAAGTCAAACAAATTTCTTTTGAACCTTTGAAAGTTTATACACATAAACGTGTGTGGTTCATAGCAAGTCAAAGACCTATGTGCCATATTAATCCTGTATGGTAAGCAAGCAAGTTCAACTTGTGTGGCTAATAAGAGAAAAGACTTGTGTGGAAAGTTTGATAAATGTTCTACCAATGTGGAAAAACAAGCAAACACGACATGTATGGCATTTATCAAAAGAATATATGTGTGGAAAAACAAGTAGACCTGTGTGGCAAAGCAAGAAGACCCGTGTGGCACATTCAGAACGAAGACCTATGTGGAAAATCAAAGCAACAAGTACAAAAGCAAGATGATTCATCCTTGAATCAATTAGCAAGATGAAAAGTGAAAGTAAGTAAGCGAAGAAATTAGCAAGGTTAAAAAAAATTTGAAAGCAAGATAGGAAAGAAAAGATCCAAGAAGATTAAGCAAGAAAACATGATAGAAAAATCAGCCAGTATATCAACACCAACACGTGAACAATGGAATATATCATTTCAATGTCCCAAGCTAACCAAGATAAACCACACCTCATAGGCATTATTAATGGACGATCTTAAAGGCTTATGGACTTTCAGAAACAACTAATGCAAAAGGAAATGTAGATGAAAATGAAGTGTATTCAATGAAGGCAATGATCTTCTAAACATTACCCAAAGATAGATTCATTCAAGTAGCACATTGTGAAAGTATAAATGAATTTTGGGAATCAAGTGAAGTTTGACATTTTGGAGTAGACCTAGTTCAAAAGGCTGGTATAAACACCTTAAGAAGCGAACTAGAAAGATTGAAGATGAAAGAAAATGAAACCATAAATAACTTCACAAGCAAGTTAAGTAACATAAGAGCCAAATTCAAATATATTGTAACTACTCTTACAGATAAGATAAATGTAAGAAAGCTACTTAATTCGGTTCCTAAAAAAATTCTACCAATAGTGGCAGCTATCGAGCAATATTTAGAAATAAACAAAATTCCATTTGAAGAAGTAGTAGGAAGAGTAACAACATTTAAGGAATGCCTTGAAAGTCATGATGAGCTAGAAGGAAATTATCAAAATAAACTCTTAACCGAAACTTCAACTAATCATTCTGAAAGTAAACTCTATGATAGAGGACGTGGTAACCAAATCCCTGGTAGAGGTCATTGAAAAAATTCAATGAATACAAGAAAGAGACTTCACCAAAAAAAGAAAATATCATGAGAAAGATATGAGTCAAAAAGACAAAGACAAAAATAAATTTAGATGTTTCAATTGTGGAAACTATGGTTAGCTCGCGTATGAATGCACAATATGGAAGGAAAATAAGAAAGAAAAGAAAGAGCAATAATCCCTTTTCATTTATGAAGAAGATCCTTCTTATTATGAAGCACAAAAGGATAAACCAAAATTAAGAGGGATAATATTAGTTTAGTATTAGTTTATCCTAATTTAAGCATTATATTAGTTAAGTAATTTCATTATTATTACATATCATAAATAGTGTAGTTATGACGGTTAATGTAGATACATATGTACCTAGTTTCTGAGCTTAATATAATATGTCTTTATTGTCTTACACATATGTAATAGTTTGGTTACTTAATGAAATACAAATTTTTGGTTGTGCTTATAATGTTTATTATTTTATTAATTAGTAGTTTAACGCTTATTGAATTGACTATATAGGTTTGTGGTTGTTTGAACTAATATTAGTAATCTAATGATTAATAAATATATTCAAACTTAATAGTATGAAGTTCTCATGCGAATGTCCCATGCTAATGGACCATACGAATGAACAACATCATGCGAATGACTCAATCGTACGACTGAACCAGGAGACTGGATCAGTCGCACGAGTGTAACATGAGATTGACTCAATAGCACGACTGAACACTCAGTCGTGCGAATGGATCAACCATAAGGCTCAATCGCACGATTGAACCATGCTAATGGTTCAATCGCCCGAATGAGAAACCCTAACCTATAAATACCACTTAATTCATGGAAAAACGTGAGAATTAAGAACACTTCAACTACATTCGTACCCTAGCCGTCCAGAGACCTCTAAGAACCTGTTCCAAGTTCATAGATCGCACTAGATCGATTCGAATCGTTCTTAACGTTTAGATTCAATTCATAATTGTTTCTACATGCGTTCTCACTGATTGGATCGCCAATCAAATAGGATTCCGCACTATTTGATTCGGTGTACACGTTTATTAGTTAGTATTTTGTTCAATACACGATCCTAACAAATGGTATCAGAGCTTTGGCTCTTGATTTACGTGTGATTTAATCTTTCTTGATACAAAAATTGTGTTTTTTCACTAATAACGCAATCTTTATGTGTCAAATGGTGTCTTAGATGTCTCTTGTTCGTAAAGTTTAACTTTTTCCGGCATACGGCAATTAGGGTTAGTGAAAATTTGTGTTTTTGCGTCCAGAACACCTTAAACCTACGAATTTTCGAAATCCAGCAGCTTCAGTCGCACGATTGACTCAATCGCACAACTAAATACATACGCATCCCTCATACGCACGATTGGACTAATTCGTACCTCCATTCGTATGACTGAGCAGTCTATTCTCATTGTTCAACCGCACTTGTTCATTCGCCCGACTGAGCCATCCGCATTAGTTCAGTCGCATGATTGAACCAATCGCATTGTTCAATCGCACGAATAGCCCAATCTCACACCTTCATTCGTACAAGTGAAACAGTTTGTTCCAAAGACTAAAGTTAATAGCAATGGAGGACCAATACTCAGCATTCACAGCAGGGAGAGACTCACGTATTAAGAATTTACTACTACTGGAGAATGAAGTAGGGAATCACAATAAACCCCCTAAGCTAATCACGTTAGACAAATACCCACAATGGAAGTAACGTTTTGAGATCTACTTAAATGGAGTAGATCCCAATAAGTGGGAATCTATAGAGACGGGGTACAACATGCCAGTAGGAGCTGATGGTGTCAAACTTACACTGGGTGGCATGACTAATGGACAAAAGGTCAAATACAATGCTGAGAAGAAAGTCTATGCTTTGCTTACACAGTCAATTCCAAAGGATATTTTCCATCAATTTTCTGAGTATACGTAATCAAAGAAATTATGGGATGCATTGGAGAAGAGATATGAAGGGAACACATCATTAAAGGTCATAAAGGCTAAGGCTCTGAAGAAGGAGTTTGACAACTTCTCTTCGATGGGTAAAGAAAGCCTGGATGATATTATCGATAGGTTCTACCACTTGATAAGTGAGATGCACACTCATGAAGTAATGACATCAATGGAAGACAAAGTGTCAAACTTTGCTGATGGTTTGCCAGAAAAATGGGTTTCTTTTGTCTCCAATCTCAGACAGAATGGTATGCTTACGAAGTTAGATATAAATGATTTCTTTCTGAAACTGAGAGAGGAAGAGCTAAGAATGAAGTATAGAGCCCAAAAGTCTACCTATGATTAGAATCCAGCACTTTACAATGTGACTCCTCAAGCCAAAACATCTAGAGCACCACTTCAAATAGCTTTTGTGTCAAGTTTAGCTGGTTCTACTCAAGCCTCTACTTCAGGGTCGGAAACGTCAGGGTCATCTGGTACCCAATACATAATAACTGAAGCCAATGCAGCAAAATTGAAGACCGAGAATTTCGGTAATGTGACAGTTGAGGTAGCTAAATAGCACATGGATCTCTTAGCTGCGGTAGTCCACTCCTATGATGGACTAATTACTGGTAAAATTGGGAACTGCCATCTGGCTGATGAGGATTATGAGTAGGTGGATGAGACAGAGCTGGAACGGATGGATATAATGTGGGCCTTAGCAAGTGCTGTCCGGCGAGCTAAGAAGTTTGTCAAGAAGACAGGACAGAACTTGGTTGCAACTAAGGACACTACTTTTGGCATTGACAAGACCAAGGTGACATGTTTCAACTATGGCGAGAAGGGACACTTCAAACGTGAGTGCATGAAGCCTAAGAAGACTGGAAATGGGAATCCTTTCTCATCCTTTAATCGTCAGGATAAAGCCACTAGTAGTCCTACTTCATCAAGCAAGGATCCTAAAGCCTTAACTGCTCATGATGATGAAGAACAGGACTGGAACTTTCAGTTTGTCTCACCGGGAGAATCCAACATTGCTAGCATGGAGGATATAGATGACGATTCAGCTAGTGAAGGAGATATTGCAGTGGAACTTGCGATGTCCAACACTGAAGAGACTGCACCAGTGGTCAACTACCTGCCTGATGAAGGAACAACTACAACCACGTCAGAATCACTAGAAGCAGAAACACCAGACTCTGCTCTAATGACTGATTCATCAGAACCTCCTCATGTAAGTACTACTGACCAACTTTTTGATAATCATACTTGTTCTGATTGTAATAAATTTAGGGAAAACATTGATTTAAAATTTTCTAGGTTATTAGATCATAATGATAGCTTAGTAAAGGACTTGCAACTATGCACTGAAGCTAATAGAGTACTAAAACAAAATGAGCACAGTTACAAGGAAAATGATAGTACACAGGAACAAATCAATTGGGACATTAAAAGCTTAAATTTAATAAGATGCAAAATTCAAAGTATAAGTCTGTGTAGTCTAAGCAATATAAAAGGAAAAATGATAGTGAAACTGGTTACTACTAAGGTAACACAACGAAAGTAGACCTAGAGGTTGCTAGTCCACAGATGATATGTCGGTAGATTCAACACAATAGATGATTAGACCTCATTGGTGAACACAATTCAAACTAAACTGTTCAACTGACTGTGGGTTCCCATCTTATCACTGGTTAGCACAATCAATTATTTTTAATAAGGGGTGACGAGCATATAACGCCACAGATGTGTGCGGATGACCATAAAAGGAGCAAAGCACGAAAAAAAAGAAAAATACACGCAATCAAGCTAATAACTTATGTTGTTGGTGTGTTATGTGAAAAAGAAAAGATGTTATAACAAGAAGATAGGTTGTGTGCCTCTCTACTGTGCGATGGCACTGACATGAGGATAAGCATAATCTAGATATTCTAGAATTCATTGTTGTTTGCCGCCTCTCTGCGGTGCGATGGCACTGACCTGAGGATTGGCTTCTCTTTGAACGCTCTAAGAATAGTTTCTTCTTGTCTAAATACCCGTAGACCGCTCTAAAATCTCCTGAGGAATGTTGATTACCACATAAGCGTGGGCTCCATAAATGTTGGTTGAAATAATTAAACTTTAAACTATCATCAATCTATGTTAAAAGTCTGTGTATGGATTTAAGAGGACAAGTATACTGACAATCATCGTGGCTACAATTCTTGAAAGTCCAAATCAATGTGTGGATCTAATAGTACTAGTATGACTTCCTAAAATTGCTAACGACTCTAGATGAAAAACAAGAATAGAGCATCAAAATGTTTTGATAACATGTCCCGAATAATTTGAATTTCCTGTATGATTCCAAATTGAATTGGTCCATATATGGTCAAAATGAATTGAAGCTGTCTTTTCAGGAAATGAATTCTTTAGATTTATATCTTAGGATTTACCCCTCACAAAACCACAAAAACATGTCTTAGTTATGGATTTTAGTTTTATTTCTTTTATTTTGTTTAAATTTTGTCAATTTAGTTTGTTAAACATCGGACTACGTCATTGAATACAATAGAGGTTTTTAATCACCTAAAAGGGTTATGTATGAGGTGACCACACACATGTTTTAAAATGTAAAATGAGTCACGTCTGAGGTGACAAATTGTTTTAAAAGGATCACGTCTAAGGTGATCAAAAGTTTTCAAGTTAAAAGGATCATGTCTGGGATTATCGCTTGCTAAATAAGTTTAATCAATAAGTTAAAGGGTGTAAAATGTCAAATGGTCATAAAGTCAAAATCATGAGTATGATCCATTCGCAAGACTGGACCATGAGTATGGTCCAACCGTACGAATGGACGATACTTATGCCGTAGATAGCCGAATGGAGCATGAGTATGAACTATTCACCCGAATGGCTTGCCAGATTGAGCCAGTCGCCCGAATGGAGCTGTGCGAATGAGTCAGTCTCCCGACTGAACCCCAGTCGGCTGACTGAATGTGATCGACTGAACCAATCGCACGACTGAGGTCCAATCGCCCGAATGAACCAAGCGAATGGGTCCAGTCGCCCGATTCAAATCAGTTTCAGTATAAATAGGGCCACAGTCGATCGCATTAAACTCATCACCCCCAATCGCCCTAAAATCGGATACATTACCGTTACTCTGCTAAAATTTCTTAAGACCTATTTTCACTACATATTGTGACATTCTGAGGTTCTTTGGTGATTATACAGGTATATTGCGGTGAAATCTTGCCAAAATTCCGTTGATTTGACTCCAAAAATCAAGAAATTGGCCCTAACTAGACCCGAGACTAAAATAGAACAAATAACCTAACGAAACTAATTAAAATGTTGAAATCAAAGTTATTAGGTTATTAGTAAAGTGATTGCGAGTATAATGAACCAAAACGCGACGTCTAATTCTAAGTTTTGGTCCAAATTCGAATTTCAGTTCACAGATGAACTCCAATCGCGCGATTGAGCTGGTCGAATGACTCAATCGGCCGAAAGGATAATACAAATGAGCTTAGTTGGTTGACTGAACCAATCGAAGGCTCAGTCACCCGATTGCACTCAGTCGCCTGCTCAGTCACCCGATTGAATCCAATCGCATGCCAGGTCAACCGACTGAACACAGTCGCATGGTTCAATCGCATGATTGAACCATAATGAGTTCAACCAGGTTAATTTGAACTGATTTGTGTTGTGTGGTGATCTAATGTCTATGTGTCTTGTGTTACAGATTGATGGCTGACAGGTGGTCCATCAATCCCAAGCACAACATATGTGCTCATTTAGATGCCACGACTCGGAACGGTGCCGAGTTTGCGGGGATCATTTCTTTTCTTGAGAGATCCAGGATCTATAGGGCTATATCCACACCGTGCACTCCCTATAGGTCTATTCAGCAGGCCTTCTAGGAGGGGGCATCGGTTGATCGTTCACATGAGCCATACAATATCCGCATTAGTATTTTTGGTCAGGCTATCGAAGTCACTGCTGAGGATATATGACGTGTACTAGCTTTGGGTGACGATGCAGACCACCCTACCAGACTTCACCCTTTGACAGTGAGAGGGTGCTTCCTAAGGATGAAGTACGCTGGGGATATCAATGCAGGTGTGCTCAACAAGAGTAACCTGTGTCCCCAGTACAAGTACTTAGCACATGTCATCCTTAAGTGCTTGGCTTCGAGAAGGGGTGGGTTTGATGATCTTTCAAACCAGATTCAAAATGCCTACGTGGCACTAGTTTTGAGCCACCCTTTCAGCTTCTCGAGCATGATATTCTCCTATCTTATAGAGAACCTTTGGGCCAAGGACAAGGAGGGATTCTGCATGTACCCCAGATTTTTGTAGATGATTTTTGATGAGAAGCTGCCCACCCTGCCCAAGGAGAGCCACGACGCTGTGTCGTTGGAGATTATGGATGACACGACACTGGGACGCATGAAGGTCTACCAGGGAAAGCAGGCCAAACCCACGATGAAGAGACTCTTCGGGCATTTGGCCCAGGCTGATTACATGGCGCCGGGTAGGCGAAAGTGGCTCCATGAGGAGAGTGACTCAGATGTTGAGCATATTGCTCTTCCATCTGACGACTCCGACGATGACGGTGATACCGGCGGAGACTCTGGGCCTGCTTCTACGAGGGGCCCCATTACCCATGTTACTCTTTCACCCCCTACTCATCCAGATGCCACCCCAGCTAGCTTTCACCAGGACTTCTGTCCTCCCGATGAGGAAGAAGAGAGTGATGAGGAGCCTCTAAGGAGGACTGTGGGCAGCCGGGTGGTTGCCACAGAGAGAGGTTTGAGGGCGGTTGGTGGACGCCTATAGGAGTCCGGGGATGCTGCTGCTGATACAGATCCCACATATGCCCCGGACCCGCCCAACAGCCACGGGGAGCCTCTGTGCCTAGAGGCTCAAGGAATAAGAGGATGGCATACCCTTACGGCAAGAAGGGGAAGAGACTGAAGTTCACTCTGGCCTCATCCACTACCACAACCATTACCTCAGCCACACCTTCCACCACTACCACCACCACTGCTACTACACCACCTACCACCACCTCTACCACCTCACATACCACTACCACACCCACCCACCACTTACCCACATCGAATCCACCTCCACTACAGCTCATCCACCACCACCTACATCTATACCACCCCCACTCTTCACCATTACCACCACCACCACCTCTAGCCACCAAGAAGGACCGTCATCTTACCCATCCTTTCCATCTGGATCATATCTACCTCCCAGTGGGGTAGAGGAATAGCTCTCAGCACAGAACCGTATGGTGCTGAAGCTGTTAGCAGTCGATGACGAGAAGACTGCTCAGATTCTTCAGCTAGTAGAGCTTACTGCTGCACAATCTCAGCAGATATCTCAGCAGGCATAGCTGATTGAGCAGCAGGCACAACAGATGGCTGCCCAGAGCTTAGAGATGTCCCAACTCTAGGAGCAACATGTCCACTCAGCTAAAAGGATAGAGGAGTTGGAGGCTACCAACAAGACCATCATGTTGAGGCTCAAAAGATCAAAAGATGAGCCACTAAAGATCAGAGAAGGAGATGGAGATGATGGTGATGATGATGACAGTGATGATGATGATGATGGTGATGATCAAGGGGATGATACAGATACAGGTGATGATGTTGATGAAGGTGATGATGATGATGAAGGAGAAGGAGATACATCTGCTGTGGGTGCCACATCAGCAAGTGAAAGGAGGACCAAGAAACCTCAAGACCAAGGTGCCTCTACATCAGCCCCATCAGCAGAGGAACACATGATACAAGACAAGAGTAATGCTTAGTTGTTTATGTTATTTAAAAATCATGTGTAATTGAATAATGTATCAAACTAATGTATATAATGTTTATATTTTGTTAATGTAATGATCTAAGATCTAGTTTGATCAATTAGGTTATGATTTGCAGCGGAATAGTACTAGAATTAGAAGAAATTTAAGCAAGAATAAGATAAATATTCAATCAAACAGTGACGGTTATAGAGAGAGAGAAAGTTTTCTGTAAAAGATAATCTTTTCATTCATTCATAAGCTTCGACATTTTACAAATTAGGTCAACATTCCTTTTATAAAGGAATGTGACGTCAGCAGATGTCACCTGATAGTGACATCTAACAGATTATACAAACAACTGAAAATAACAGAAAACTACTAAAGATGTCCACAACGACTGAGGACATCTTACAATAAAAGCTTAAGTATTCTATAACTACTGAACCTACAACATCTGAAGTGTAAGAACTTCAGATGTTTTACATTATACTAAAAACAACTACTGATTACAATCTACTGAAAAAGTAAAAACAACTACTGAAAGTAAACCATCAAAACTACTGAAGAGAACTTCTTCAGCTGTTATGACAACTTCTGAAAACTTTGTCTTCAGACTTTGTCTTCAGCTGATGTCTTCAGACTTTGTCTTCAGCTGATGTCTTCAGACTTTGTCTTCAGCTGATGTCTTCAGACTTTGTCTTCAGTTGATGTAGAAATCTTCAGTTGTTATGATGTCTGTGGGACTTAAAGGTTTTTCTGATCTGGCTCATTGGTTCTTTTGGTCCAATAATGTTTGATCTTCTTGATTTAAACATGTAACACATCAATAATTAGTAATTAATTAAGACAATTAAACATTAAATATATATAAACATTAATTACAGAATTGGAATACAAGATTCAAGTACAAAAGTTTTCAAATAAATAAACATCTAATCATTACTTTTGTCTTGAATAGCAGGCTTCTCAGCAGGAGGGGCAGAGGATGATGCTCCTTGGTCTTGTGTTCTCTTGGTTCTCCTTTCTTGACCCTGAGCATAGGCTGATGCATCTGTATCACCTTCTTCATCATTATCATCATCTTTCTTTCCCCTTGTCCCTTCATCTTCACTATCATCTTCTTCATCAGTCTCATCATCATCATCACCATCTTCATCTTTAACATCATCATCATCATCACCATCACCCTCTGTAATCTTTAGAGGCTCATCTTTTGATCCCTTTAGTTTGAGCATGATCGTCTTGTTTGAGGCCTCCAACTCCTCAATCCTCTTCACCGATTGATCATTGTGCTCCTGAAGTTGGAGATCTGTTGTGCTTGCTGGACAATCTGTTGTGCTTGAGCAACAATTAGTTCCACAAGTTGACTTAGCTGAGCAGCTCTTTCCTCATCAACAGCTAACAGCTTCAGCACCATGTGGTTTAGTGCAGCCAGCTATTCCTTTACCCTAATGGAGGGTGGAGTGGATCCTGTGGTGAAGGTAGTGTGGGATGATGGACCTGCTTGGTGGCTGGTGGCTGGTGGTGGTAGTGGTGGATATGGTGAATATGGGTGGTGGGATAGGAATGGATGGTGAATAGGTGGCTGTAGTAGTGGTGGTTGGGAGTGTGGTAGTAATAGGTGGTGTGGTAGTGGTGGTGGTAGCTATGGTGGATGTGGTAGATGTGGTGGTGGCTATAGCAGTAGTGGTGGCTGTGGCGATAGTGGTGGTTGTGGTCAATGTAAATCTTGGCCTCTTACCCTTTTTGCCATATGGGTGTGCCATCCTCTTCTTCCTGGAGCCTTTGGAACTAGAGGCTCCCCCATGGTTACTGGGCTGGTCCGGGGTATACAAAGGATCTATATCAGCAGTAATGGCATCCCCTGACTCACCTTGGCGTCCACCTACCGCCCTGAGCCCTCTTTCAGTGGCTACGACCCGGCTACCCACCGTTCGCACCAGAGGCTTCTTGTCCGACTCCTCCTCCTCATCCATCTGAAAATCAGGGTGAATTGGAGGCAGCTCGGATCCACCCGGACCCTCACCTCCTGGACCATCACCTTGGTCATCATCGTCAGAATCGTCAGAGGGTGAAGCAAGAATCATGGGCAGTGAAGGAAGCACCACAACATCTTTTTTCTCCTTGGGTAGTGAAGGAAGCTTCTCGTCAATAATCATCTGTAAGAATCATGGATACATGCAGAAGCTCTCTTTACCCTTTTCCTCAAGGTTCTCAATCAGGTACGAGAAGATCATGCGGGAGAAACTGAATGGATGGTTCAGTACCAGTGCAACATATGCATTTGGGATTTAGTCGGAGAGATCTTCAAATCCTCCACACCTGGAGGCGATGCACTTCAGGATCACATATGCCAAATACTTAAATTGAGGGCACATGTTACTCTTGTTCAGTACCCTGACATTTAAGTCACCGGTGTACTTGATCCCCATAAAGCATCCCCAGACAGTCAGGGGATGTAACTTAGTTGGGTGATTTCCATCCTCACCCAGACCTAAGACCCGTATCAAGTCATCCTCATATACAATAAGGCTCGATAGATCTGTCAACCCTGGCACCTTCCCAGAATGACTGCTGGATGGATCTGTAAGGTGTACACGGAGTTGTGATAGCCTTGAAGATCCGTGATCAGCACAGAAAGGCAATAATCCTTGAGAACTCAACAGCATTCCGGGATGTAGGATCAAGGTGAGCACAGATGTTGTGCTTGGTGTTGATAGTCCACCTCTCTGCCATGTTTATGTAACACAAAAACATCAGATTAATCCATAACAGAAACACTTGAAACATAATTTTTTTTGAAATCAGTCTGGTTCAATCGTGCGATTGAACCATATGACTGAGTTCAGTCGGGCGATTGAGTATGCGTCTGAGTTCAATCGTGCGACTAAGCATGCGGCTGAGTTCAATCGTGTGATTAAGCATGCAGCTGAGTTCAATCATGTGACTGAGCATGCGGCTGAGTACAATCGGATGATTGTGCTCATACGCCTTGTTTATTCGGCCGATTGGGCCATTCACCCAGTTCAATCATGCGATTGAAGTTCATTCGGAGTGTCCAGTCGGATGACTCTCTCTTCAACACTCTAACACTGAATCTAGGTCAAAACTTGATGTTAAATGTTGTGTATAGACTCTTTAGACTCGCAGGAACCCTAATTGTCACTTTATGTCCTTTATTTTAACCATTATTCATGTTTAGTTGGTCTATTTGATAGTTATTACTTATTTCTTGATTTTAATCAATTTGGGCTTGTTAGGGTTTGCTTTCACCGTGCATTTTGTGAGATTTCAATCACAAATTACCTGCAGATGATGAGAAAACACGTCAGTAACACAATAGTGGTCAGAAATCGACTCAATCAAATTTGGTAGAGTATTTTTGCTTTCGGGCGATTTGAGGGCGATTGAAGGGTGATGATGATATGCGACCAACTTTAGCCCTATTTATACTGTTTTTATCTTTAGTCGGGTGACTGGACCAATTCGTACGCTTCATTCGTGTGACTGGGTCTCAGTCGTGCGACTGGCTCAGTCGGTCACATTCGGTCGTGCGACTAGGTTTCAGTCGTGCGACTGACTCATTCGGTCACCTCCATTCGTGCGATTGGTTCATTCTGGTGATCCAATCGCATGGATTGACCCATGCTTATGGTCCAATTGTACTTCTGGTCCATACATGTGGTTCAGTCGTGCGATTGGGCTCATACGTATGATCAATCGTGCGATTGGTCCATACTTATGGTCTAGTCGTGCGAATGGCTCGTACTTATGAGTTTGACCCTATGACTTTTCAAACACTTAGCCTTTTAACTATTGATAAAACTTTATGAACAATGATCATCTCAGACATGACCTTTTTAATTTATAAAACTTTTTGATCACCTCAGACGTGATCCTTTTACTTAAAAACGAATTTGTCACCTCTAATGTGACTCATTTTAGTTTTGTATGTTTTGCTCACCTCAGACGTGACCCTTTTGAGTGGGTGATTCATAGATTGAATTCTGATGCCTAGTCTGACTTTTACTAACTAAATGACTAAAATTTAAAAATAAAGCAACTAGAAAAGTTAAAAACCAAAATTAAGACATATTTTTGTAATTTTTTATTAGGGATGAATTTTAAACCTCTTAGAGTAATTCTAATAGATTTTACTTTCTGGATAGCACAGCTTCAATTCCTGTTTATCTTTTCTGATATGATTCATTTTGGAATCATATAGGTATATCACAATCATTTGGGACATTTTAATAAACTATTTAGATGCTAGATTCTTGTTTTGTTCGAGAGTCAATAGCAATTTTAGGAAATCATACTAGAGCTACAAGATGCACATAATGATTTTGACTTTCGAGAACTGCAGCTCACGATGATTGTCAGTATACTTGTCCTCTTAAATAAATACACTAATTTTTGACACACATTGGTGATGAATTAAGGTTTAATTATTTCAACAAGCATTTGTGGATCCCACGCTTATACGGTAATCAACATTACTCAGTAGATTTTTGTGTGGTCTACGGGTGTTTTGACAAGAAGAAACTATTCTAAGAGGTTTCAAAGAGATGCCAAGCCTCAGGTCAGTGCCATCGCACAGCAGAGAGGCGTAAAAAACAATGAATTCTAGAATATTTAGGTTTTGCTTATCCTCAGGTCAGTGCCACCGCACAATAAAGAGGCACACAACCTATCTTCTTGTTAGGGCATATATAATTTTTCTTTTTAGCACATAACACACCAATAACATTTTTTATTAGCTTGATTATGCATATCAGTTTTTTTTCGTGCTTTACTCTTTTTGTGGTCATCCGCACACATTTTTGGCGTTTATTTGCTCGTTACCCCTTATTGGAAATGCGTTGATTGTGTTAACCACGGATAAACCCACAGCGAGTTGAACAACTTAGTTTGAATTTTAAACCACCAATGAGGTCTACTCATCTATTGTGTTGAATCTACCGACACAATATATAATGAACTAGCAACCTTTAGGTCTACTTTCTCTATGTTACCTTAGTAGCTTACTAGTTTTACTATCATTTTTTCCTTTTATTTTGCTTATACTTCTCAGATTTATACTTTAAAGTTTGCATCTTAATCATTTAAATGTTTTGAAGTCCCAAATAATCTGTTCCCCGTGTATTATCATTTTCCAAATACGTTGAATCAGTATCACAGATTTGATTTCTATCCTTTTAGCTAAGCTATCTCCCCCTTTTTCTATTTTTAAGTAATTAAATAAAACAACTCATTTAATACTACTCTAACCTATTCTCCCTCTAAAATTCTAAAACCTAAAATATTTTTTTTGAGTTTTTGGATTTTATAACGAGAAATTAACATAAGAAAAATAAAAGAAAATAAAAATAAAAAGTTGTCAGACTAAGCATTTTCATCCTCTTGAATCACGTCACATTTCTTTTTCACGCTATTAACCTCTAATAGATATAAAAATATGGGTTTATGTTAGGATCATGTACTAGACGATGTACTAACTGATTAACATGTATACTGAACCAAATAGTACGGAATCCTATTTGATTGGCGATCCAAGCAGTGAGAACGCACGTAGAAACAATTATGTATTGAATCTAACGTTAAGAATCGATCAGGAATCGATCTGCTGCGATCTATGAACTTGGAGTATAATCTTAGAGGTCTCTGGACGGCTAGGGTACGCCTGGAGTCGAAGTGTGTTCAATGCTTCCGTTTTTCCACGAATTAGGTGGTATTTATAGGTCAGGGTTGCTCATTCGGGCGACCGAACCATTAGCATGGTTCAGTCGTGCGATTGAGCCATGCGGTTGATCCATTCGCACGACTGAGTGTTCA
>BJCM01272435.1:0-27766 GCA_018326385.1 Flaveria bidentis | reverse complement strand
GTTATGGATGCGTTCTTTGGATTTTGATTTTTCAAAGCTGATAAGATGTTACGAGGCTCCATGTTCTGATCGGTAAGTTGTTCCACCAAATTGAATTCGTTTTGAGAAAACCTTCTTACAAATGGGTGCCCCTCCATATGTTGAGCGGGATCATGGTTATGTTCGTCATTTCTCACCTCTAATTTTCACGAATGACGTTTGTTGTCGTATATCCCCATTAATTTAATAGGACATCCGTTTTGCTACCAAATCGTCTAATTGTTGCTTTACTTTTGTGTTCACCACCACGATCACAAATATGCCACACCTTTACGACCTGACCTTCCTTTTTCTTCGATCTTCGTGTAATAATAACGTAACCATTATCACGTCCCCTATTAATAACCCAACAGACTAGCTCATCGTGTGATAAAAAGTCTTGACATGTTTCAAACGATATTTTCGTGTTTTGATTTTCAGCACTCGAGAGATAGTTTATATTACTTTGTTGTGGGTCATAACTTGATTCTCGACAAAACTCGAACTCATCATCGGGAACATAATGTTGGTTTAAATCTGGAAATTCGTAAGCAGATTGAACGTACGAATCATCTTGATTACTATCTGTCACGTACGAAACGCTTTAATATTCACCAAACAAATAGTTACCATCCAAAAACGACATAACGAACAAAGAATCTTGGATCACTTCAAATTCAACCGTGCTATACGTTCCGTGGCAGTCTTATAAGACAAATGAGATTTTTTAAGAAAATAGAGTTTTGTGGTTCAACTATTTCTTCAAAATAATATTTTTTTCTAAAACTAAAACTCTTATTTCTTTTATATACATACTTACGTACACATAAATGTCTTGATTACTTAATAATCATTTCAACTAACTCGGGTTCCACGATACTAGTCGGTTTTGATAAAAAAATTTGAAAATTAATTAAGTTTACCGTAACCGACTAGTATCGATGGAACCCGAGTTAGTTGAAACGATTTTTTAAGTATGCAATTCAAATATATGTATATATGTATGCAAATACTTAATGAAATAAAAATTAAATGTTTACCGAGTAATAATGTGACAGAAGAAAATGTTGAACCACAAAACGCTAATTTCCTTCAATTAAGATCAAACGTTTCCTTCGTAACAAACAAAATATGAACGCATTCGTTTGATATTCGATGCGTTTATATATCATCGAAAGAATCTTAAGTCGCGTTAGTATAATTCGAAATAAAGCCTATACGCCGCGTATGGACCCATACGCGGCGTATATACTTTTCAGAAGACAAAACTGGCAAAGTCAAATCAGTCATTCAGCGAGTCTATACGCCGCGTATGGGTCCATACGCGACGTATAGACCTGGGTCATATGGGTGTGGGACGCATCTCCACCGACACATATACGCCGCGTATGGTTCCATACGTGGCGTATAGGTTTACTGATGTGACGTGGAATTCTTGGCATTTATGAGGGAGACCTATACGCCGCATATGGACCCATACGCGACGTATAGATGGGTGTCGATTTAAATTCGAGGATGTCTCTATTAGGACCCTATAATAATCAAAGATTATTGAAATATATCACCAAAATACTTCAATAATGATAAATTGTTTTATGTACTTGTATTATTTTTTCATTCATGACGCCAACACAAATCACACATTGTTTTTTCCTTTAAATTACTAGTATATACATAGTCCAAACACAATAAGAAAGATGAAAACCTATGCATGTTTTATCTTAGGTCATTCACAATCCGTTTCTTATTTTTATGTAAATATGAGTATTAGATTACAAAAAATAATTGTGAGAGAAAAAAAATATAAGGTTTGTATCGACTTTTTCATATTTGTGAAAACACAATAAAACTTATATACAATTTTTAATATTTTCTAAAATAGTTATAAGTGGATGAATAATAAACATTAATAAAACTGAATGACAAAAATATTATTTTCTTAAGAAAAAGAAAAAAGATTAATTATTAATAATGTAATTATGAAAATAAAGAGAGAAGATAAATCGTAATTCTCTAGGTGTTAAACTAATATTTTTTAACCAAATGATATCAAACTGTTAGAACCAATAGATATCAAGGTTCTTAGTGCTTTTTTACAGCTTGTGAATGAATAAATTTTTAACTAATTAGATGGGTAAACCATTAAGTACTGAATAATTAAGATGTCTGAACCATTAAAAACTAGTATATCGTTTAACTATTCAAATGCAAATGTCTGACAAATTCAGATTATAGGTCTTAACCAATATTTTGAGAACCGAACCGGACGTCGAACCGGACGCCTTACTGGTTTGGTGGTCGGACTGGATTTAACTATATTTATATATGTAATTAAATATAAGTAATTTATATATGTATTTTATAGTTATATATAAAACTTAACTATATTTGTATATCCAACACACTAATTTATGGTTCAACACCCCGTTTTTATCTATTAAAATAAAAAAACAAAACCAAAATCCGGTTCGAACCGGTTCGGTTTTCCGATCCGACCACCGGTTCGACCAGACAGAACCGAATCATACCGAACCAGACCAGTCACCTTGCTAATCCCCGATCGAACCGGTCGGACTGGCCGGTCCGATCCGGTCGTTACAACATTGGTCTTAACCATTTAGCATGAGATCTCTTAAACATTCAGTACTAGTATAATGTTTAACCATACATAGACAAATGTTTAAACTATTCAGACATTTACTCAAAAAACAAACAGCCTGAACCATTAAATATTGAACCACTAAATATTAAACCATTTAAAAATCTAAATTATTAAAAGTCTGATTAAAAAGCTGCTATAAAATCCCTTAATCATACAGGAAACAAGTACTGTAAATTTACACTAAACTTAGTGGTGTGTGTTTATCCTTAAAAAAGGTAAAAAAATAAAGTTGAGAATGCAGAAATGGGATATGATGAGGTATTGAGGTGTGTGGTGATAATATCGGAAAGAACAGTAGTTTCCAACCCTAACACGTCTCTATTTATACACCTGTACTAAACAATAATTATACACCAACATTTTATGCCATAAAAAGATTTTATCGCTTTTAGGGGAACATTTCTTTATTTATACATAAAAACATTTCTAATCAACATCACAAATTTATCAGAAGTAACCTACCTTGCGCATCAAATAGCGGCACTTTTTAAATCTAATATAACTTAAGGCATAGCCTAAGACGTATCCCTTAATATTTGAGTGTAACTCGTAAAATTTACCACATCAAAGATATATTTACTATGTCAGTGTGAAAATAATGAAATAGTATCTTAGAGACGAGTTAAAGAGAATACAACAATTAAAAGTTTTGAAAATAACATGTTTAATAAAATTCTTGAAAATAGATCACACGATTCATATGGTATGTAGCTAAATATTACCAATATATTGCAATGATCTATCTTTTATATGATGTGTGTTCAAATCTTATTAGGATAAATGATAAAGATTTAATAGTTATTCGTTAAAAGAGTTATTGCACATGCATATATGTATAAATTTATGTACATAGTATTGTGTTTTAATTAAGTTTAATAAATGAAAGAATGTAAGCTGTATTAAGGAGAAAAAAAAGAATAAAGAGAAGTAAAAAACGTAATGAACTACATTAAGTGATAAAATGTTAAAATTGATAATTGCAAAATGTAATATTTGTATTTCATATAAAATATTTATCTCCAAATCTAGTCGATTCAGATGGAAATTAGAAAAGAAGATTATTAAAAGTTATAGTTTCACTCCTTTTAATTTCCTTGTAACTAATAAACTTAAAAACACAAATTTATCAATAAAGTATTTTAGTGACAGTATAACTATACACGTGTTTCATATTCTCTCTTGTTACATCATATTACAACATCATGTATAGGAGTTCTCTAGTCCAAATTATTTCATTCTACCTTTCTTTTGTTAGCATTCGTAATTAAATACGATAATTGACAAGAAACTAATCAGGTCGAGAAGTATCCAAAATTGTACATGAACACTAGAACAATATTCAACAACACTATATCATTACCAAAACCATATAAAAATAGTTACAATTAATGATATTATTATTCAGATAAAGAGCTGTTACCGACCCAAACTAAGAGCTGCTTTAACATCCAACCGCCATGCGCAGCCACCGTCCTCCATCCTCCATCCGTCACACGGCAGCGTTAACGTCGGCGAACCGCTTTTCCGGTGGCTACGACCACTGAAACTCACCCTCATCTTACAAGTGAAAGTTGTAAGTGTGAACGGTGTTATTACTCGAGCCCGTTTATCCTTACGAACCAACACAACCACTATATCGTCGTCGTCGATCAGGCGTCCGTCCCCCGCCATACGTCTGTACGCGGCGTTCGTCCACACGACCTTATCTTCACCGTCCGATATGAACCCGGGACACGTGTCCTTATCCATGTTCCTCACTATCTCCTCGTCCGTACAACTCAACACTTCCCAATCCACCCACGTGTCCGTCACGCATTCCACCGTCACGTACGACACCACTTGTGGTAGCCGTACAGGTGGTGCAACCACAGTAGGCACCCTAGCCTGCTCCTGACTGTTAAAACTCAACCACACAGGTGGTCGTACTAATTTATTATTATTATTATTATTATTACTACTGCTATTCTATTACCGGAAACTAAAGATAACAGATCTGAAAAACTGGTAACATGATCGACCAGTTTCGGATCTGAAGTCTCGGGCAACAATGAAAGCGTCACCACCGGCGGCGCTTTCACTTTCATCTTAACTTTCTGATCACCGGTACTCCGTCTTTTAGAATTATCGTTTTTATTTTTAACCCTAACGTACTTTCTCTTGCTTCTTCCACATTTAACGTATCCATCGCTGTTATCCGTCGTCGAACCACCGGATCCCGAGCCAGCAGCAACCGGTTTCGGTGCGATCGGGCGGAACTTGAGCATTATCCGATCAACCTTCGACATGCCGTAGACACCACCACCACCACCACTAGCAGCAGCATCACCACAACCACCAACACCACCACCGTATTTAGCTATGCAGCAACCACCTTCACCGTTCATATTTCGTCGGAAAGCGACAACCAGCAGCAGTATCTCCGGTGATTAATTAAGGTTGTTTGTATTTATGGAATGTTGGTAAACTGCAGCAGTTGATGAAAATACTCATAGGGGATATAATTGGTATATAAAGAAGGAGGTGGGGCCAGGTGAGAGTTTCCGTCATTCTACGAGCATTTGTGTGGGGCCGGTGATTTGAGGGGAACCAATGAGGAGAAGAGAAGTGTATGATCGTGGTTAAGGTAGGAAGGGCACGTATGACGTATGGTATTCAATTCTACCAGAAATTTAAATAATAATATTATTTGGGGTTTACTGATATTTGAACTTTGAAATTAACTTTCTATAAAAGAATTGAAGACACGTGGTCCAGTTATTAATAAACTTCGTCTCATATTTCTTCTAGGGTCATTTCTCCCCTTTATTGAACTACCTCATCAACGGCTCTCCTTCACCCTCTTTTCATCGCTTCATTCTTATAAAAACTAGTGTTTTTTTCTTCTAATAATCTTAAAATTTTATTTTTTTAGATAAAGGTAATTATTGAATAGTCGAAATATTTTGAGTCATGGACGAGTGGAAAAATGGATTTCTATAATATAAAGTTGATACCTCGCGTGTAAAAGGTTTTTATAGAATTATCAACAAGCTTTAGTTACGTTTTATTGAATAAAATAATTAAATTGTTATTGGATTTAAATTGGATAATTGTAGCGGAATAAACTAATTAAGTTTATTAACAACTTGTTTAAATTATGAGTAAAATATAACTTACAATAAGAGTAACGACAAACCCGTTTTCATATAGTGCTATGTTACCGATTGTAAGAGACATTTATATATTTATAATGGGAATATATATGTAGTGATTTAGATTTTCATAATTTCTAGTTTAATAGATCATAAATTTCATTTATATGTGATTAACTATTAGTCAATATTAAACACTTCTAGTTTAATAGATCATAAATTCCATTTATATGTGATTGCGTAGCATGTGTGTGATGTGGCAATTGTGTGACGTGTGATGTGATAATTATCTGGGTTTTAAAAAATCCAAATCATGACATATTAACTTACATTAATCTGTACTAAATAATTTGATTACTAGTCTCAACTTTTAGCTATTTAACCAATAACAATTCTAGTACAATTTTGAGTTTAGTTTTTCTTTAAAATATTATGTAATTAATGTTACCTTATAAAATACTTGATAACATTTTAGTGGGGAAGGGTTTTACCACAGTGGGTTTTTAGATGGTGGGTTTCCCTTGGAATGGTGAGCGAGCCGGGTCATCAGCCTTGTGTGTGTTCGCGGGCGTGAGTGGCCTTTCGCCATTGGGTTTACCCGGGTGACCGGCTTAAAAATTATTTGTCAGCCGTTCAAAAAAAAACAAACAAACCTAACCATCCTAAAATTAGTGATCCCTATAGGTGATTTACCTAATACTTCCTTAAAATAAAAAAAAACATATTGTGATGTGTTCAAGTTTCGCTTTTGACCAAAAAAAAAGTTTCGGGTTGATTTAGAGAGTTTTCTCACTTAAAGTGAGTTCCTTCTTATGAGTAATATATATTAGGTTAAAGACTGATGTGGATTGACTGATATACGATTTTTCCTTATGTGTTGTGATAGCCTTGTGCCTCAAGGTTTCGTACTTGAGTAATGAAAATAATTGAGTTTTCAAGTGGCCAACAATGTTCCATTTGTTAATAAGAAAAACCCTAACATCCTAAAGCCAAAATTAGATATTATTCAAAATAATCGAAGCCCACAACGTGCAAAGACCAAGTCAAAGTGACATAGTGTTCATGAGCTTTCAGCGGTGATTGTCGAAACAAAAGGGCTCGACTAATTTAACAAAGATCATGTAATCTAAGCCAAGAGATCAAAATACCAGTCATGAGAAATATGTGGGAGAAGACGCCCCATGATCCAAAAGCAGTTGATGCTTATAAGGACATCCGGGCGCGAATCAAAGAATGAAAGGTGACGATCCAATCAAATGATAGACGCGTGTCAAGGTTTCTTTCGAGTGGTCAATATGATCAATGCAAAACCTTTTTGATTGCAAGGTACTATTGTGGCAACTGTCATATGCTCAGTTATAATTAGTTTCTTATGTCATTGAAAAGTATGTAACAATAAAACTGATGATCTTAAACTATGTTGTATTTATTAATAACAAACGTCATATTCTTGAAACACTAACAAGATTTTAACAATATAGAATCAAAGCTTGATAAAACATATTGAACGGTTAAAAAGACATCATAGGGTTAATAAGTTATAAGATTTCTAAGGTTGGTCAACAAGGATAAGTCATATATACAATTTACATGGCCTAAAGTAGCAAGTCGTACATAATCAAAGTAGCAAGTCTTACAAACATAATCAATTCAAAGTAGCAAGTCTTATAATATCTTAATCTTAGATTCTCCCACACACCTACTTTTCTGCAAATTTCACACCTTTATTTTCTCACTGGTTACCCGTCACCGTCACGAATTTCTTATTTTCGTACCATTATTCCCTTCAATTACAATATACGGAGTGGTCCAGTTTATTAATTATACGTATATTGTTATCTATTAAATTAACTCTTAAATAAAATACTGTTTCTTTTATAAGATAATAGTTAATAGGTTACAACTTTAATATCTTGAGATGATATTTTTTTCCAAGGATGAAACTTGTGTGACATTTACACATTGTGTGAACCAAAAACCATATGAAGCATAAGTGTACCTTTTTAAAATATGGATGGTAAAAAGTGTGTTTTTTCCATTAAGAAAAAAAGAGAGAACTCAAGTGATCAAGTGATAGAAAAAAACAGAGAACTCAAGTGGTAGACCATAGAAAAAAGATGAGTGGGAAATGAGCTATTATACTCGAGCGGGTTTGGTTTGCCTTAAACCAATCAGTTCCAAACCATAACCGAATCGGTCAAAAGTGGCTAAATAACCTGAGAAAAAGCCAATAAAAAATTTGTCAATAAGCTAAGCTGCAGCGGAGCCGATTTAAGCTTAATCCGCTATACGCATAAGGTATTACCATAGGTGTAGAAGGTTGTTAATTAAAAAAATAGGTTCTATTGTCATTAAACAAAACACCCATTTTAGCTGGATAATAACTAGAAACCTAGAACATTAATTGTTAGCTATTTAGAGCATTCATAACTCATTCATCATCTTTATCCATATAATTACACTAAAATCAATACTTTTTTCTTTCTTTTTTAACTTTATCATTATTTTTCATCTTTCCATCACTCACAATCACTTAAAATATATTAAAAATATTATACGATTTTGAACAATGTTTCCAAAAAATATAAATTAACTAGTAAATTTATCATATTCTTAAATCACAACCATTTATAAACATACTATATATTATAAGGAATACACTAACATAAATTTAAAGAACCGGTTGTGAGTGCTCTTAAAAAGTGCCTAGTTCACAGATGTATTCGGAATGATGTATGGAGCCCCATTGTCACCTATAAACCTAAATATATTTAGAACGAGTGTTTTGGATGAGTTCTATCAAAGATTCTATCTATGTGAAGGTCATCTTGAACGTGCACACAACAACAGGGTTTTAAGAAAATAATTGTTAAGGCTTATTAAAATAAAAATATTATTTTTATTTTTACCTATATATGCCCTTCAATTTTTACCTATATTTTACATAACATGATTTTACTATTTTTACCTATATTTTACATAACATGATTTTAGAAGATGACGGTAATACTATTTATTAAAACTACCAAGAACACATTCCCCCATTACAATCAAGAATCACCGATCAATAAAGATTCGAAAATATAGCATCAATCAAGAATCATCAGATACACAGAAAACCTTCGTCATGAATTGGTCGAGCATTAGTGAGTTAGGCAACCTGATGATCTCATATTTGACAAGTATTTGTATTGCTTTTAAACAAAAATTAAGTAATACATTTTTATATTTTTTATGTTTTAATAAATTTTATTTGATTATAATGTTTAATTTTATATTATTGTGTTACATTTAAAAAAAAGTAATTAATTAATAAATTCGTTAAAGTCTCTGGTCATCTAATAAACAACATGGTCAGTCTACTTGATCAGTGGCTCTTTCTAGTGTTCAGTCAGTATCACATATTGCAATATTACTAGGATAACTTGCCATGTGATTTTATCGCTCATAAGACCCAACGTGTAGTTTATCTTATAAGGAAATTTATAGAACTATGTTTTATGTAACACATCAGTGTCCAGTCAGTATCACATATTGTAATATTACAACTTTTTTTTACACCAAAAGATATATATATTTTTTGCTATTTAATTTTTTACAGTAAACGGATCAGGTACTTTTAAATATTGAAATATATAGATTTTTGTTTTAATTTAACTTGTGTCATCTCCCGCACTACGCGCGGGGGAGTTTGATCTCTTTCCCATGTCTTACACGACGTACCTTTGTTCGTTGTCGGTTTGGCATTTCGGAAATCACAAAGAGGAATGCCAAAACTGGTTATGATAATACCAATATATACAGCAACAATGATGTTTACTCATAATTAGTTCGATTCATCATAGTACCGCAATAGTAATTATACTCATTATAGCTTACGATATAAAACACTCAACTTTGAATATAACTTCGTTTTAAAACATATTATAGGGAAGCATTGTCAAAATAAATAAAGATAACCACACATTTTATATTTTAGTAAATGAACGGAAAATATTACCAAAAGACAAAAAATATTAGAAAATGAAACGACTATAAATCGTAACTCATATACATTAAATGAGTAAAAATGAAAATAAAATAAATAACTAAATAAACACTAAAGCTATTAAAATCTTGTGGTAAAATTCAGGGATCATAAATATTATTTCACTAAAATCTTGTGTTAACCAAAAACAAAAAATGCATTCTAACATTCAAGTTGTATTATACTATATAAAAGTTCAAATATATGCGTTTGGCTCATCATGTAAAAAAAGAAAACTCTTATAATCAAAAATAAAAAAATTTAAACTTACATGTAAACAAAAGTCTTTTTAATATAGATATATAACATAAATAATCAAAAATTAGTGTACTATTTATCAATTACTATAGAAAATTATAAAACATAATATATTTTGTAGCTAAAGTTTTTTATACTTTATGATATGAGTACATAAAAGTATATTATGTAAAAGAGAAAACATGTATGGTTAAAATATAAAACCATCAAATATTTTTGTAGTTAAAGTTCTTAAATTATATAGAGTATAATATTAAGTGAACTAAAACTTGTATGGTACCACTTGTAAAGCATCAACCACTATATTAAGGAACAAAATGAACAATTAAATTATTAATGTCAAATATAAAGGTGTTGTGATCATTTGTAGAAACTTTCACAACATTAAAACACTAATTGAAAAGAGCATAATACTTTTTAGGGTGTTTTTGGTTTTATAGTTTCGGAATAAGAGAATAAGAACAAAAGTAGTTGTGAGTGTTTGTTCTAACACTTTTATATTTATAAAACACATCATATGAAGATTTTCTAGAATCCACTTAGGTATCGTTTTATTTGTTAATGACACAAAATATCTATGCGGTTAAAACTAATAAGAAATAAGAAAATGTATGATAGTACATAAAAATGTGTAGTTAAACGTTGATATGTGAATTAATTTCATTATAAGGACATGTAGCTTTTGAAAATTGAAAGATCTGTAGTTATACATGACTCTTGTATTGTGTGTATATATCAAATTAATGATAAACGCACAGGTCAATTTTCTTGTATTATGTATGGATCAAATTAATGAAAAACGCTAGTTACTAACACAAGATTATTATATATTTGGAGGTTATATAAGATCACTCATGGTCCATCTCCTATTCCTGACTTTATAATTTAACTTAAACCATTATTCTTTATTTTTCTAAACTTATCTTTCATTCTCTAAAACCTACCGCATCACATTCCACATATCTATCTCCATTCAACTAAAGAACACTTATTTATTTATTTTTAAATTATTGTTTTTTATTTTTCACTTGCATCCACTCATAAATATATATAAAATAATGAATATGATGGGTGAATAGTGATACTATAACATTCGATCTCTCATACCACTAATATTATCCATCTCGTTAGGAAAAGTTCACGGATTTGTTTTTTGTGTGCAAGTGAAAATTTCCATCCATCGTTGGTTTACTGCCACTTGAACGTTTAACTGTGGAGTTCTTATTTCATTTACAGCCAGTACGTCAAAACACAATAATGATATTAGAGGCATTATATTATTTATGAATTATGAACTCGACATCTCTTTTGTGAACGATTGATGTAGGATTTGGCTGAGGTGTAACAAACACTCTAATTATAAGAAATTAGTTTGCTTTCCCCTAAAATTATATGAATGAGTATGGGGATGAGAGATGAGGTATGAGATGAGGTATGTTTTTATGTTATTATGTGAAAATATGAAGATGGATTCGGGTTGTAAGATGGGTTGAGAATGTTATAACTTATAAGTGAATATTTTCTATGTTTATGTTATGCATCTATTTTAATCTTTTGACATAGAATAATAACTCGTCAATATCTAACCTTTTTAACTTGAAATTGAAATTTATATTGTGTTAGATTAAAAAATTTAGGAAAATTACAAAAATGACTATTTGATCAAATCGAATTATTAAAATAACCGGTCAAAAATAAAGTTTATTAAATAAAATAGTCAATCCTATCGTTCCACGTGTCTATCCCTCGCTGACGTAACAAGGGATTATGAAAATCCCTCACCCAAAAAAGCGTGTCAGCGAGGGATTATGGGAAACCCTCGCCAACGTGTACATCCCTCGCTGACGTGGCTTTATCCCTCGCTGACTCAACGAGAGATTATGTGAATCTCTCGCCCAAAATTACGAAATTGCCCCCACTCGCCCATAATTAAAAAATAAATATATATATGTATTTACCAAAAAATACGTATTTTTAATTATTTATTTTCTTTAAATACTTAAAAATTTAGTTTAATTTTTTTTCACCTAAATAAAACATTTTTTACCTTTAACAAAGTTATCAAATCTTACATTCTTCTCAACATTTTGTTATTTTTTTTAAATTCTCTCAAATCAAAAAAATATCAGTTAATATCATATTATACAGTGATGATAAATGACACTTTGTAAACGGTATTAAAGAGTATCTACCAATGTCATTTATCACACATTTACCTTTTAAAGATAGATACTCTTCAACACCGTTTAGAAAATTATATTTACCACCACTGTATAGTATGATATTAACTGACATTTTCTAATTTGAGATAATTTTAAGAAGAAAATAATAAGAAGGTTGAGAAGAATGTAAGATTTAATAACTTGTTAAGAGTAAACATTGTATTATATAGGTGAAAATAGAATAAATTTTTTATGTATTTAAAAAAAATAATTAAAAATACAGGTTTTTGGTTAAAAACATATATATATTTATATTTTTAATTATGGGTGGGGGGTATTTTGGTAATTTTGGGCGAGGGATTTTCATAATCCCTCGCTGAGTCATCGAGAGATAAAACAACGTGAGCGAGGGATGTACACGTGAGCAAGGGATGTACATGTGAGCGAGGGATTCTCATAATCCCTCGCTGACACACTTTTTTTGGTGAGGGATTTTCATAATCCCTAGTCACGTCAACAAGGGATGAACACGTGAAATGATAAGATTGGCTGCTATATTTAATAAACTTCATTTTTCACAGGTTATTTTAGTAATTCGATTTGGTCAAATGGTCATTTCCGTAACTTACCCAGAAAATTATCTATTTTTCACGTGAAAATTGCATTTTTATTGGGTTTTAATCAGTCTAAGGATATGTAAGTCACTTTTAAAATTTCGTAACTACTTGTATTTTAAACAATTTTAAAACTTTAATATATGCAAATTAGATTAGAAAATTTTCTTATATAATAAAAAATATTTTAGTATTATTTAATTTATTAACCGTGTCATTACACCCTTAATTGTTAAGATTATAAGATTCAATTCGTATTTTTAAAACCTAACCCTTAAATTCTTAAAACCCAAAATTTTATACTTTCTTAATAATCTATTTTTAGTTGATACACAATGCTAACTTAAAAACAAAATTTTCAGAAAATTAAATATTTTTCATACTTATTTATTAATTTTATTATTAATCGATCGACCATTCTAGTATTTTTTTTTATATTTATATTTTATTGTATAGAAAATATTATTTAGTTATTCTATCCAAAGTGAGTGGTTCACCTGTCTTCTCTTTCTTTTTCTATTATTGTACCTGCAAGAAGAACAGTTACCATTAATGCAAGAAAATATTATTTAGTTATTCTAGTATTTTTTTTATATTTATTTTTTTAGGACTTTTAGATTTATTCCACCAGCTTTTCTTGCCAAATAAACTCATTATTATGGGGAAGTCATTTTCTACTTTTCAAACTACCACAACATTTTAAATTGAATTTATAAAAATTATCTCATTAATATTTATTAAGTTCTTTTTGATTCGACTCAAATAAAATTCAGAGCAATTCAACCTATAGACAAATTTTATACAAGTAGTTTCACATAAATTCTTCAAATAACGCAGCATTACATGCATACATTGTAGATTCTAGATGAAAGGAGACAAAGACATGAAGATGCTTTCGGTTGATTCTTTTAAACCTTTGTGGTTAAATGTTATAATCCCAATCGTGAATAAAAATGTTTCATTCCTAAAATAAATCCCAAGTTTGATAGAAGACTAAGCCACTGCCTTTTGTGCTCGAATTGTGAAGAAGATGATAAAGGATGAACAAAATAGAAGGGGAACATACATGTGTAATACATAACTTTATGCTTACACTTACGAAATCATTACACACAACTTAATTGTTTTAAAATCATCTGCATTGATGGTTTGTTGGAACACGACATTGATAGATGTTCCCAAGCGATACCTATGCGCGATTAGGCCTTTGAGGAGTTTTTGATGTTCACGTTAATGGGGATGGACACCACAAACGGTACGATGGTCCCTAATTGTTTATCTATTTATTTATGTGGGGTTGGGGTTGGTCTAATGTGGGTTGGAAGGTTGAGTCTAATGACAATGCTATTAGAGTGTGTGGTGATACTCCAATGAGATCAAGGGTCTGAATACCATATTGATGTATAGTAGTTGTGATGTGAATATGCAAGTAGATTTACAATGTGAGTTTGGCCGTAAAAATATATATATATAAACCTATAATCTATTACTATATTTATTTATACAATAGTAAAAACAAAATTGTTTGTAATTAACTAATAAAGTAGTGATTATAAGAATCAATATAACTGTTGCTGATTACGTTTTAAATTTTAAAGACGTTTGTAAGATGAACTCATAAATCATTTTGTGAAAAAGTTTACAAGGAGATTTATGAATGATGGTAAAGTTCAAGAACACATTTATGAGAGGTTTGTGGTATTATTATTACTGGACATGCCCTAAAATTAAAACAATATAATTTTAATATAATGCTAAGAGAAAAATGAGAAAAATTAATTGAATATGATTTCATCATTTTTGAAACATTCTAGTAATAAGCTGGTTTTGCTCTATTAAAAAAGTGAAGGATCTAAATCCTATTAAACATAGATGCATATAATTAATCAAGAGCAGCTCAGGAGTTAGGTTAAAAAAATCATCATTTTTAATATGAGGAAATCTGGTTGATTGAACAAGATGGTTTTCAAAATCTTGACGTGGGCCTCATGAGGTGAAATATTTATGTCCACAAAAATAAAAATAAAAAGAGAATGAATATTCATAGCAAGAAAGTAAAGGCAAATGCTTGATATTTGTTTTGACCAATAAGAGGTGGTTGGGAATAAGACAAATGGAAGGCCACAATTTGAAGATACATACTCATGGATGTCTCCCACTAGAAGAAAGGGTTAAGAGCATGTAAATATCACAAGTTTTGATTAATTATAAAATTAACCATGTGTTTGAATATATAACACCAAAAGAAATTAACATGAATTTTTGCGTTTGAATTTAATCTAAGCTGGTTTTGGTTAGTTTTAAATCATTTTATAAACACTTATTTATTTAAATTGATTAGTCTCATGTTTACATAAGAGACGTGTTAATTGACTTATTTAACTTGTAACATGTAAAGAGTAAAATAATTCTGTATTTGTATGTTAAATGGTTAGAATAGAACTGGGTGTGGGTTTATATTTTTGAAATATACTTCTGCCAAGAAAATGGTGTCAGCTTTTATCTTTTAAACATAAGTATACATAGAATTTCATTTATTTTCAAGTAAAATGGAGGTGCTTCGCCGTCTTTGATCGGATAGAAACAGATATTTAAAATGTGCAGTGAAGGATCTTTATATTATAGATGACCAGCCAAAGCGCTTACCTTTCATCAGATGGGCCGTAATCAGCCTCGAGATTTGAGATTCCGTAAGTAACTCAATGAGTGCCTTTTTAAGAAAGAAGGGCTTGGAAGAATATAATGAAATACGAACAACCGCGTGTAATAGATCGACTTTCATGCTACTTCTTGCTCCAGAATGAAAGTTCCGTTTCAAGGAAGGACGACTACTATGATACTGATCTTTTTTGTTTTCTTACTCGCTAAATTCTTTCCCATTTTTTTTGGTATTAGATAAAAGAAAAGATTTAGAATAACAAGTCAAATAGCATATGATAATATACTACAAATGCATGAGTCGTGTTCAAGTTCTTGTGAACAACATGATTTTATAGCTTCATGTCACATTTTAGTTTGAGTAAAGATGTTAGGTTGTTTTAGGTTCAACTCATCAACTCAAAAACATGATATATTTAACATTCGTGGAAGAGTATGTGTTACATACGCTCTTCTAAAAAGTTGTAGGGTATGTTTTGTGTGGGATAATAGAATGAACAAAGCAATGGAATGCATGAATGAATGGATTAGATGAGAACATTATATTTCATTATCTTGTTTGGTTATTCTTTAAGAGGAATAAATCATTAGTTTGTGTTGTTTGTTAGGTAGAAAAATATAAACGAATAAATGTAAATTGGTTATGGCGGTGATGGCTAGTGGTGGTGGTTCCTAGCGGCAGTACTGGTGGTGGCGGTCGATGAAGGTGGTTATGGTGTTGGTGGCGGCCGATCGATGGTAATTGGTGGAGGGGCTGGTAACAATGGTGTATGGTGGTTGATGTGGTGATTGTGGTGGTCGGTGGTGGCTGGTGTGGATGGTGGTGGCGGTCGATGGTTATTGGTGGTGGTGGCCGGTGGTGATTGGTGGCGGTGGTGGTGGTTGATGGATCTCGGTCTTGGTGGTCGGTGGTGATGTTGGTGGTGGTCATGGTGGTTGGTAGTGGTGGTGGCGGTGGTCGATGGTGGTGGTGTTGGTGTTGGTGGTTGGTGTTGGTTAAAGATGGTGAATGAGTGGTGTTGGTGGTGACTAAGGATGAAAGAATGAATTGAATGAATGAAAAAAAATGAAGGGTTGATGAAATGGATTGAATGTGATTAATTTGAATACGATTACTTGTGTAATGGTTCATTACATTCTGTTTACCAACTAAACATGTTATATTTCATTCGCCAACGATCGTTTATTTCTGTTCGTCTTTTGCTTTTGGATACCAAACGCTATCTTAGTTCTCAGTTTACTTGAATTTTGTTTAAGAAAAAATATATATTATTTATTAATTTAATATCCATCCGTCAAAATCGTATAGGTAAGAAAAATAGAAAAAGAAATCTCAAGTGCAGAATATTTTAATAAATAGTCGAAGTGATCGATATAATAGGAAAGTAGAAGCGGACATGTGTCGATGGTGTTGTGGACACCTCAAGATTTGAGTTAGGGTTTCCTTCTTTGTCATGTCCCTACAATTTTTGGTCTCGATTACAATATAATATCTGAATCCTTAATAAGAATTGCTACTTTATCTAATTCTCGAGACTCCTAACTTATGAAAGGTAATAAATCTATTCTACTTTTAACTATTTATATTTATATTATATTTAAGTTTGAATCCAAAATCTCTTATTTAAAAATTAAAAAGTAAATCTCTATCAAATAATCTAGCTTCATATTAAAGTATGTTTAAATATTACATTTGTTCAGAATTTCTTATACTTTATTTTTATTAATGATCTATACCCCTTTACAAAGTTTGAACTCTTAACATTATAGAAAGGTAATAGCTTGCCATTGTAATGTTCTCTTGTAAACTTTGTATTGTGCTATTAAGAAAATGTTTAATGCAATTTAAATTACTGATATTTTTCCTAATATAAATTTAAATATATTTTTCAGTTTTTCTCGGGTAATTTTTTTAATGCTATTTTCATAACTAATTCTAATCAACTATAACTTTTTGAATTAAGATATATAACTTTTGGTTTTAATTTAAGTGATTTTTCAAATCGTTTTAGCTTAAAAATGTTTTTTCACGGAAGCCTTGCATATGTAAAATACGCAATCATACATTGGAGGATGTATATAGTTTATTTCCAAATTTGTATATTAATTCTTAAAATATTTAATTCATGAAATAATCAAGAACATCAATACTTAAACTAGCAATGTATTCAAATGAGTTCTAAGTACTTCTTTTATATCAAATAGGAAACTCAAAAAATATATATCACAGACTGACAAAATCTAATTTAAGGGGTTATGACTCTCTATTCTATATCAAGGAACAATTACATATTACCAAAGTCTAACTTCACACTATCCCAACGTAACCCATCAAGATCGTTGGAGCCTGATCATCTAAACTTGACCCAAAGAACGTATTGGCCTTTATTCCACCCTGTCACAATTTCTTTTGACGAAACTTCTCTTGATGTTAAAGATCATGTCATTTCCGCCTCTCCAAACCGGCCATATACAAGAATTAAAATAGCTCGATACATCCTCTTTTCTGAAACATGCACATTGAGCTCTTTTAATTGGAAATTAAAGGAAGCTCAAAACAGAAAACCAGTTGTCAAATACTTTAAAAGTTTATAAAGTTGTTGTTGTTATCTAACTAAAATATAATAAATAGTTTAACAATAAAAAGAAAGCTTAATAGGAGGCATGTATGTGACAAACAACACCCCTCCACGTTTGCAGCCCCACTAGATTTTGATAACCCTTCTTGCCTTACTTAGAAAGCTTTACTCAGTCAAAGCTACATATTAAAAAGTGACACGTAACCCTTAAGGGGTTTTAGACTTTTAATATAGAATAAAAGTTATTCTTTTATATATTTTAAGTTAAGAGGACCATCAAATTTTACATGTATATTACTTGTGTGAGATCTAAGTGAGGCCTAACGTGCCTAATGATCATCTTGTTTTTCTTGGTGTTTTTCCTTTCACTGTGTGTTGATTGATATAAACATCAAAAGTAATTTACTTTTCCAATTTTTATGAATTACTTTTGTCGGACCATGAGTTCTTGGTGATCTATGTCGTTTTCGTGTTCATGACTCACTAGTGATACAACCCTTTAGCCATCACGTACTAGTCATGTTAGATTTGTAGTTGAAGGATCAACGATACTGTTTTATTCTTGTGATCTCATTTCCACATAATGTCAACATATAAGCTAGGTATATCATTCACAAGTCGAGTATATCGCTACTATGTAGCGATAACACCACTCTACCTCATCATTATTCACTACTAGTAATTAAGTAACTTAATTTCGCTCATCCTATCATGATTTACCCTTGAACTCATTATTGATAGCATAATCATCACCTCATCTGTTAAAACTTAAATATAGATAAAAAGAAGCTTGTTTAAGTGTAACTTATAATTTCATATTAAATCATATTTTAAAAGTTGTAAGATCAAAAAAAAAAGAGAAAAAGTTTAACGAGACACTTGTCATAATATGATTAAGCCAAAATGAATAAAAAATCATACAATATCTTATTACAACTTTATAAAATTATGTTCCTAAGATTTCTAGTTTATACTAACCTTGATAATTGTATGTACATACAATATCATATTAATAATTGTATGTACATACAATATCATATTAATACGTAAATACGTAAACATAACATTTGTTGTGCAAAACGACAAGTTTTTTTTATTATCCCTTCACCTACAATTGTCACATACAGTTGTATCGATTTAGTACATTTGGACTTTCGTATGTTTTGGTAATAGTGACTTGACCTTTGTTGGAGGAAGTTGATGACTCATTGTCAGTTTATGCCAAAATAAATGTTGTTTATTAAAATATTATATGGTCTTAAATGGTAAAAGGTTGCATGAATGTGTATCACACTAATCCACGCAGCAACGCCAATAACAAGATTATTTGGGCTTCATTTATTCAACCCATAAACACTTAGAGGACCACTTTTATAAGTGAAACTACTTCAAAATCCGTAATGTAAACTTAAAGGGATAAAAAGATATTCTGAGATCATGAGAGCCAGTCGCGGTAATATTAATTAGTTCCCGACACACACACTTAAAACCCGAGTCGACCCGATCTCAATCTGCTTTCAAACACGAACCACCCTAATCATTTCCAACTAGTAAAACATGTTTCACATCACACAGGTTATAGAGTTTAGGATTTAGGTTTGAGTTTACGAAAAACCATTTTTTACTTTTGTTGACCCACTCCGATCCGGTTGGGGTAAAAAACTCCACTTTATCTCTTGTACATTTATATTCTAAAGCCCAACTAGTGGACAAACTTATGAAGCCCAAAACAAAAGAAAAAAACGTAGGCCCATTATGTAAAGCCCAAGAAGAATGTACACCGCCTCTCGTAGGAGTCTTTTTAAATCGTTCAGCAACGTCTTTTTGAAGACAAATAAAGAAATCGATTTGGGCGGCGATCTTTTGAAGATTGTGCGAATCTTGATCGGTTTTCACCTTCGATTGCTTTGAAGATTTGTCTTCCGGTAAGAAATATCGTCGCTTTTGATTGATTTTTGAAGATTCAGGTTCGAAACAACGAAGATCGTCATCGATTCACTCTCTAATGTCATATATCGTATAATCAATAATTAATTTGACCCATATTCATAGTGGGTATATCGTATTCGATTTCGATATATCACTTTTTTACTGTTTTGATTTGAAAAATATCTGCTGGGGATTGTGTTTGGCCCTGTGAACTTGGGTTTTCTGTTGCAAATTATTATTTTTGTCTGTTTTCAAAGGAAAAGGGACTGAACCCGTTGATCTTTTTAGGGTTTTGAGAATAATTTGTGGGGTTTTGGATCTGTGTATTAGGGTTTCATCTTTTTGCCCTTTTGTCCTGTTATTTGGATTGGATTGTTGGTTGCTGAAAATCGGTTGTTGGTTTTACTAATTAATGCGGCAGGACGACAGAACTTCATGAGGAGAAGACAAGAAACTGATTCTTGTGGAGGTCGATTTGATCATAGAACTAGTGATCATAGGAGAAATGGATCCATCGATGGTGGTGGGTGCAGGTTTGTGTACCGATTTGAACACGAGTTACAAGACGGAAAGCGAAAGAACGAAGTCGATGTTTCTGCAAATGGGTCAATTTTTGGATCTATCAAGAAGAGGAAGTTTTCACCTGTTGTGTGGGATAGAGTTGAGAAACAAGTGAAGATATCTTCTAAGAACAGAGTACATACTACCAGTTCTGTTATTACACGATCCTCATCGCCCAACTCATTGAGAGATTGTGGGAGCATTGAAAGATGTTTAGTTCCTGTTGAAAGTGATTGTCGAGTTTATTCTGTTGATTCTTCTGTTTCTAATGTTTCAGATGATGTAGGAACACCAAACTCATTGGCTACAAGGACTCCCAAAGAGCATGATCAAGAAATCAAGAATGAAGATGGAGAATATGTTGGGGTACGGAATTTATCCAAATCAAAGTGGGCTTTTGAAGACTCACCAAGATTCAAATCAAATGACAGCTATTCAAGCCCTGAGAGTGGGGAAATTAAGCAAGAAGCCTTTGGAACGAGTGGTGAGTTGTCTTCATTGTCAAATTAAGCAAGAATGTTGATGAGAAGGCTGATAGTGCAAGCATTGGTTACTTAAGTTCAGAAAGTGGTCAGAATGATCATGAAACTTCATCACATATTGGGCTAGGCATATGGCCGAGCTGTAGAAATGTGTTTGAATTCGAGAGGTTGGGTAAGATTAGTGAAGGTACTTATGGTGTTGTTTACAAAGCTAGAGACAAGAAAACTGGAGATATTGTGGCATTGAAGAAGGTGAAAGTAGGGAAGGACAGGGAAGGTTTCCCCGTGACAGCTTTACGAGAGATTAACATTCTTGGTGGTTTACGGCACCCATTGCTTGTAGAAATGAAGGAAGTTGTTACAGATGACTTTGATGGTGTTTATATGGTTATGGAGTATGTTGATCAAGAACTCAAAGGATATATGGAAGGAATGAGGCAGCCTTTTAGTCAGAGTGAGGTTAAGCGCCTTATGCTACAACTTTTGGAGGGTGTATCTTATCTTCATGATAATTATGTGATGCATAGGGATTTGAAGACGTCAAACTTGCTCCTGAACAATAATGGTGAGTTGAAGATATGTGACTTTGGCTTGTCGCGGCAGTATGCAAGCCCACTTAAACATTATACTCCCTTGGTGGTTACACTTTGGTACAGGGCTCCTGAACTTCTTTTGGGGATTAAAAATTATTCGACTGCTGTTGATGTGTGGTCTATTGGTTGTATAATGGCAGAGTTGTTGTCCAAGAAGCCACTTTTCCGTGGCAACACGGAGCTTGAGCAGATTAACAAGATTTTCAGAACTCTGGGCACACCAAATGAGTTGTCATGGCCTGGGTATTCAAAGCTGCCAGGAGTCAAGCCCAACTTTGTCAAACAACCAACTAATAATGCTTTGAGGAAAATGTTTCCTGTAGCTGTTTTTACAGGTTCACCTACACTTACCGAGTTGGGATTTGACTTGTTGAACAGGTTTCTAACGTATGATCCTGAGAAGAGGATTACTGCAAAAGAAGCCCTTGATCATAGATGGTTTCGCGAATCTCCTCTTCCAGCTGAGCATGTTAAGATTTGTAAATAGATTTAACATGTTTGATACTTTTAGTGTAGAACACTTCATGATTTTCATAGTTTGATATGATTGATGATATTTGATTATCAATTAACATGGTCATGCATGCTCACATCTTGCGAAATCAACATGGAAAGTAAGTTTTGCTGAGTGATAGGCAAAATAAACTTGGATAAGAATAACAAAACTTGTATAGTTGCAAAAGAAATTGTGTGTATAGCATGTCTTGCTTTTACACTATACAGACTTGTATCTATGGTTAGGATAATCCCCATGGGAACTTATCTGGCCATCATTCTACCTGTGTTATGGTAATGGTCTTGCCAAGCGCCATGAAGATAGAGGTCGATGAAGAATATTTCTTCTTGACTTATTCGCTACAAAATCATCATTGTCGGTCATCCATGTCAATGAGATTTATCTAATCCTGATATTGCGATTCTTAACTTATTTATATATTGATATTCACTAAATTATCACACTTCTGTTTATTAAACTTCTGCTTATACATGTCAGCTTTAAAGCAAATGACGAAATTAGTTTTTCATTTTTTTCTCCTCCATTTCGTTTGAAAACTTAACTACGTAATATAAACAAGGTTAGGCATTAAATCCCAAGGAATGATAGGAACAATCTATTTGTCCCATACAATGTAGTCCATTAGAACAGAACGATCATGTTACTGAAAGTTTACTCTAAGAAACCTTGAGAACAAATGTATCTAGCAGCAAATGATTATGAAGAATGATGAACTATAACTCTCAACATTTATCCCTTTTGAATTTTCATGAATTAATAAACTGGTGTATCATAGTTTAGATGAGGTTCCAGATAAAGCATGCTTAACCAACTCCCTTCTCAATATCTTTCCTGCTGGGGTCTTTGGAATCGCGTTAATAAATGCAACTTTTCTAATCTTTTTGTATGGTGATACCTGCAAACATTAATCCAGAGACCACACACACTTAAAAATTATGCTAGATAAACATCATGTAATTTACTGAGAACTTATGACTGCTTTGAGACTTTGAGTGCTTAATTGTTGAATAATTAATCATATTGTTTTTTTCAGAAGGTGCTAAATTTATATCAATTAACTATTGAATATTAGGTGTAGATGCACGTATACATGCCTGTTTTGCAATTATGTCCATGATTTGTGCCTCACTGATCTTGCTTCCAGGTTTTCTCACCACATATGCCATGGGGATCTGCCCAGCTTCTTCATCTGGATACCTGATTTTAGATTTCAATGACACAAATAGATGTTGGATATAGTTATATAGAGGTGGCAATTTCAATGCATTTAGTATGGTTGACTTAATCTTGGTTTTATTTTATCTCAATTGGGTCAAATTAAAACTTTCTTTTAAGAAAGGAAACCTCAAAGAAGTTGAAAGTTGCTCAAAAGTCTATTTTGATGCATACAAGTTATAACCTTCATTTACAGGTTTAGATTATTATTTTAGTTAAATTTTTATAGTGATCATAACTAATACATTTTTTTTATTGGGCAATTGTTGGAAAGATCCTATGGACTTCCGCCCTAAGACTTTTAAATGAGTAAAAGCCTGAAGTTTCAAAAATTAGTGATAGAAAGGACTTAATCATATAAAATGGAAGGATTGTTTCACTATTTTTCGAAAAGTTGGAAGATTTAATCATGTCAAAAACAGGACTTTCTTGGAAAACTATAAAAATTCAAGTACTTAAAGTTCAGGTTCTAAAAGTTAAGGGATAAAAATTAAGTTGCAGCACTTATGTTTGAAGGCCAGCCTGACCAGACCCAACCTGACCAGACCCAACCTGACCAGTACAAACTTACGGAATCACAGCAGCATCTACAACTTCTGGGATTGACTGAAGGTAGCGCTCTAATTCAGCTGGTGGGACCTGTAATATTTCATTTTGATCATCAGATGGAAAAAGCCACATGAGGAAAAAATTGTAACCTCGTGGAAGCTTTAAAACAGTGTGTAGATATTTGAACTTTAAAGCAAGGTCATCTACCTGATAAGCCTTATACTTGATTAGTTCTTTTAATCGGTCGACAATAAAAAGAAAACCATCAGAATCAAAATAACAGAGGTCACCAGTCTTTAACCACCCCTCAGAATCCATAGTTGCAGCAGTTGCTTCCTTATCTCCAACATAACCTGTATTCAAACTTAAAGATCAAATCTTAAAAAATCTCATTTTTCTAACCATGAAACAAGTACATAATAACACTATCGGTAACACCATTTTCATTATTGTTTATCAAAATTTTGACTTTTTAAAGAGTTGTTGGTCCTTAATAGCATCATTACACAGAAAAAACGTAGATCAAATCAACACAAAATTCAAGACTAATACACATAACAAAATTCATCAACATAGTTCACCTTTTCATTTAAAGCATCTTCATTGTAGTAAAATCATATGCTCCTTATCCAGGAGAAGCATAAAAGGTTGAAATTTTAGGGGTATATACATGAATCATACTTCTTTAACTACTAAACAAGTTAACTTCGTAAATAAAGGGCCAGCTAAAACAGACATAATGCATGCGTTCTGCTCGTGAAGAACATAATCTATATGTCAGATTGCCAAGCATGGTTCATTTTTATTGTGTCACTGATTGAATGCTTGGACCATTCCAGCTACCTTCGGTTGTCATGAAACTATTTATTTCCATAGCAAAGCAGCAATAAAAAAATATACATATATGTAAGTTCAAACAAAGCACTATAATTTGCATGAATGACTCATCTAATTGGGGACAAAAAGCGGCAAATACAATGTTTTTGTTTGCATTTATTTTTTCATAATTCATCTAGACGGTTTATTCTTGGTGAATTATTGTCAAGTTAAATGACATATAGTAAAATTTAAGGAGGTGTTAGGTTGCCTATTAAAACTTATTATCTTTTAGTACAACAATTCGCTGCATTGAAGTTGTTTGGGTTTAATTATTTATTTAGTCGTGATCGGAAGTCGTGATCGGAATAATATAGTTTAAGTAAACAGTTTGAAGTTGCAACAAGCTTCTTATTTCAAACAAGGAATATATAGATAATGGTTTCAATAAGCAATCTTGAACCTTCCCATGAAAACTACAAGCGGAAGATGTATCACCTTTCATGATCATGGGCCCTCTTAGCCATAGTTCTCCTTGTTGCATAGGAGATAAGGCTTCACCGGTTTCAGGATCAACTATTTTGGCTTCCACGTTACATGATAAACGGCCTGCAGATCCATAGTGTTCACACTCCTCTGGCCTGTTCATTCCTGTAACACCTCCCCCAGTCTCTGTCATACCGTACCCCTTCAAAATTATAAATAGCAAAAAAGAAATGGTCACTCACAATTTAAACAACTGAACTCTGAAAATTATCAGACATAATAATCTAAAGATCTTAAGTTTGACTGTTGCACTTGAGTATTACCCAATGAATTTTTAAGGATGAACACAAAAGTTTAGCCACTTTTGTGACAACCATACCTTCTAAAAGAATACGACATTTTTAGTTTTAGCTTTTTGTTTAATTTGTATTGGAAATAGGTTGTTAACAATATAAAAATGAGTATTGAATCATTAACTGCTCCCGTTATTGAATCATGGGTTGTTTTCCTCACATGGACTGCAATTTCAACGTTTGATCATTAGTTTGATCATTAGTTTGATATTTTACTATGTCTATATACCATACTAACTTTTATAATAATTCACATTTATACAGTTCATAAAAGGTTCATTCCTTGCACAGCTGTATGTCCAAACCCAACAATTTTCAATTTTGACAAAAACTTTATTACTTGCAGATCTCTAAAACATTAATGTGGTTAGCCTACTTATAATATTTCATAGAGTAGTACAGTAATATTTACTGAAGAACTTGAAAGGCAAGCACTAATGATCTTTAGCCCAAGTGGTTGAGATGAGGTCTCATGACAATTAAAGTAGGAAGCTCTTGGACACAGATTGATGAGTCCGATTAAGCCTATCCTCCAAAACAAAGTCGTAAATTTGTCGTTCAAAAAAAGAACATGAGAGAGAGAGAGATATTAGAAATTTATTATGTTGAGTTACTTACAAAGTAGCCTATACCATCTGCATATAGGCCCAAGTATAACACTCATAACTACTTCACAATCATAAGAAAACTGTAAAGGAACTAAGAGTAATTTGTATATTAGATGTATATAATTACAATGAGGAAACACCTCAATATATAGAGGTGGTAAACCCTAATCTAAGGCCCATGGGCCAACATAATGGGCTAATATAACCGGACAAACTAAACTAATCTATTTACATCAACACTCCTCCTCAAGTTGATGCATAGATGTTAATCATGCCCAACTTGTTACATATAAAATCTATTTGAGTCTTTTGTAGTGGTTTCGTGAAGATATCAGCAAGTTGAAACTCTGTCTTAACATGGATTGGTTGAATGGATGCCGCTTCAACCTCCGTACCAACTACCCGATCCCTGATTAGATGGCAATCAACTTCTATATGTTTGGTTCTCTGATGAAATATTTGATTCTTGGCTATGTGAATAGCAGATTGATTATCACAATATAACCTCATCAAGTTATTTGAAATAACCCCAAGTTCTCTGAGGAGACGACGGACCCAAATCATCTCCGATGTAACATCTGCCATGGCTCTGTACTCAGATTCAGCACTAGATCGAGACACTGTGTGTTGTTTCTTGCTTTTCCAAGACACCAGATTTCCTCCAACAAACACACAATATCCAATTGTAGACCGTCGTGAGATAGGGCAACCTGCCCAGTCGGCATCCGAAAAGCCTGATACTCTACCATCTCCTTCTTCTGTAAAGGCGCCTACACGACAGTGACCTTGATCAGAATACAAAATCCCCAACCCTGGAGCGGTTTTAAGATACCGTAATACACGTAGAGCAGCATCCCAATGTCCTGTGTATGGGGCGGCCATAAACCGACTTAGAACACTAACCGCAAAGGAGATGTCCGGACGAGTGACAGTCAAATAGTTAAGTTTCCCAACTAGCCGTCTGTATTGCTCAGGATCCTTCATCGGGCTCCCATCTTCCGGAAGCAGCTTTCCGGTAGAGAGCATTGGGCTATATACTGGTTTGCAGCCCAATAGACCGCATTCAGATAACATATCAAGAACATACTTTCGTTGTGATAGGAGAATTCCCTGTGGAGAACGAGATACCTCTATACCAAGAAAGTATCGGAGTCGGCCAAGATCCTTAATCTGAAACTGTGACTGAAGAAACTGTTTGAGATTTGTGATCCCAACTTCATCATCCCCTGTAATTATTATATCATCCACATAGACAACCAGAATAATCCTTCGGCCCTGGTGATGCCTAAAGAACACAGAATGATCATAGGCACTACGAGTCATCCAAATTTTCCCATAACATCAGAGAATTGTCCAAACCATGCTCGGGGGGACTGCTTAAGACCATACAATGAGCGACGTAATCTACATACCATTGAAGCCTCCTCCTCAACATTGTACCCAGGTGGCTGTTCCATATACACCTCCTCCTCAAGAACGCCATGAAGAAATGCATTCTTGACATCAAGCTGATGGAGCGGCCAGTGATTAATGGCAGCAAGAGCAATA
>BJCM01272413.1:0-16504 GCA_018326385.1 Flaveria bidentis | reverse complement strand
TTTTCAGTTAGTTTCAGTAGTTTGTATAATCTGTTAGATGTCACTATCAGGTGACATCTGCTGACGTCACATTCCTCTATAAAAGGAATGTTGACCTAATTTGTAAATGGCCGAAGCTTATGAGTGAATGAATATATTATCTTTTGCAGAAAACTCTCTCTATAACCGTCACTGTTTGATTGAATATTCGTATTATTATTGCTTACATTTCGTCTAATTCTAGTACTATTCCGCTGCAAATCATAACCTAATTGATCAATCTAGATCTTCAATCCTAACAAGTAGCCTATGAGTTTCATAAATGGCACAATGACCCTTAAAAGAATTTACAATGCTAACTTTCAATTAACCCAAAAATACAAGATGTTACAGTTTGAGGGGATTTGGTCACTTACAACACAACACACATGAGTAGAGATTGATTTCGAACACCTAAAAGATCAAATGGGGAACTAGAAACCTGTTACAATGATACTAAGAAATAGTAAATGAGAGACTACACAAGAACAAAATACATAAGTGTTTGGTTTTCAAGAATGTTGTATATTGCTCTCTAGTTCCTTACAAGTGTTAAAAAGCATACATTAGTTACGAAGGACCAGAGATACTTTATACTACATCCTATAGTTGGCCATACTTTGAAGGCAAGCTAGATACATGATCTAGACAACAACAATATCAAAGTAGAGGGAAAAGGCAGATTGCCTTTTGACTAGTGACTATGACATTCCATTGCTCACATCCTAATATATTACAAAAAGGATAAAAGTACATAAAGTAGAATGAAACAGACTCAAGACCTCAATGTACAGTTTACCAAAAGTATGGACCTTTTCACCAACTTGTGAAAGTTGGTAACTCAAATAGAGTTGCAGTGGAAAGGTGGTACAACTTTATGGTAAAATATACATCAGATAAAGCATGTACTCAAAGGTCTTCAGAAGAAATCTATCTTTATAAACTGGCTTCAGAAGACTTTGTCTCTTAAGCTTCAGAAAATTTCATGTTTGGCTTAAGAAGATATTTGTTTTGGCTTCGGAAGATTTCACACTTAGAATATTTTCTAATGTAGAATGTGAAACTTCCGAAGCATTCTACTCAGCACTTTGTGCATACATGCAGGACAGGCTGTTTGGATGTTTTGGATTGCATTAGCATTATATGAAACCTTACAGTTACCCTGCTGAATTCTCTTGGGAATCAAGTCTTGAAGACCTTTTGGAGGTTTGGGAGGTGCATACAACACTTGTAAGAAGTTTGGGATTGTCTAAACATCATCCATTATGGATCACCGGTTTGATTATTCCATTTCAACAATGATTTCATATCTATCTTCTATGTTGTTTGTTGTTATGTTCAAGCTCAACATGAGCTAAACTCTTATTATCATCCCAATTGGAAGAAACTTAGGTAACTTGTGATGAACTAATGGTGTGACTTATGTTATGTTAATGATATGTTAATCTTGGGTAAGCTTTTGATGGGGTAGCATCTATATTTGAACAGGATGTTATAAATTTATGCTTTGTAATTATGAATGTCATATAAGGTTGAAAAACATATTAACTAGCTTTTATTCACGAAATCAGTCTTTATAAAAAATCTATAGCAAATGAACTAGATATGGTTATTTGAAATTATATAACTTTATCTTTCTGATCAATTGTGTGTTCCCTTTTATTAGTTTGAGAAATCTATGGTAATTGTTATTGTTTTTTTTAAATTAATGGTAAGTTAAAAATGAACTTGATCAACTCTCTTTCTAACATTAAGTTATGTTTTTTTGAAATCATATGTTGAAAGATTACACGAGATCCACCTACATTACTATTACCTTGGATTAATCGGCATTTTGAGTTACTCATAATAGTGTCCTTGTCACTATGGAGCTGGTAGACGATAAATCCATGTTAGCTCACGTTTATAAACACTAACATAACTACTTGAATTTATATCTTTACTCACACCATAATATTCATCATAATTGCATAAGCTTACGATGATAGCCTTAATTCCCTGTTTTAATACCCAAATGTTTTTACTTTCATTTTAATTATTACTTTTTAAATTGTAAAAATTTGGTTATATCATTGCGACTTATTATTTTCCCGAAACAATGTCCAATCAAGTAGTCAATCATAAAGGTTGTTGAAAAGGCTCGGTGTTTCCACAGATTGATAATAGGTTCTTACCATCACTATATTACAACACGATAGGTATACTTTCCTTTTGTGTGTAGTTAAGTATTAGTAATTTGATTTTGAAAAATAAGCCAAGATAGTCGTCTTTAACATTTAGCTACTTTTTCCAAATAATCCATACCTAAGCCCGAGCCAAGTTACAACCCATCAAATACCTAATAATTAATGCAAGTAAATATCTAAATAGGTGGAGATTTAATCCCTTAACAAGCATATGATTTCACACGTATTCATATGAGAAAATTAAGCTTATTAGTAATAGTTAACCTTGATTTTAACTCCATATATTTAGCCGAGTGTGAGGGCACCTTGTTAGAAGCATGAATTTTTACATGTTAATAATCCTTACCAACTAATCGATCGCTTGCTAGGATTTCATTCTACATATGCTTAAAGTGTTTACATTTGGGTAAAATAAGTTTACTTGCATATTTCCCGAAAGACATATTTATTATTTGATTTATTTTGTTTTTAGTGATATCATCATTTTAATTGATTTTGCTTGAGGACAAGCAAAGTTCAAGTGCGGGATATTTGATGTGCTCTAAATTATACCCAAAAAAACCAATCAAAAGAACATGAATTATTCCTTAATATAATACTTAAAATGATGAAAATGAACTTAAAAATGTTAAATTGTGTTTTCAAGTGTTCAAGACTAAAGAATACTTAGCAAGCATTTGAAGAAAATCAAGCTTTGAAGTCCAAGCATGGGGTTGTGCTTCATTAAGAATGCCCCCATGACTTGTCTAGGTATCTGACAGGACAAAAAGTACTATTCCCAAAAACTTATCATGGGGTTGTGCCCCATGAGTCATGGGGCCATACCTTACACGCTCTACTTGTAAGAACCAATCAACTTTCATAAACATTGTACTAACATGGGGCCATGCTTAAACACTTTAAAATGCCAATAAATAGTGGCCTAAGTCTATTATTAGGGCAAGCGTTTGGTCGAAGTGTTACCTTGCTGAATTCCTCGAGAATCAAGTCTTGAAGACCCTTAAGAGGCTCGAGAGGTGCATACAATACTTGGAACAAGCTCATCATCCTATGTAGATCACTAGTTTGATTTTTCCACTTCACTAATGATTTCATATCTATCTTTAATTTTATTTGTTGTTATGTTCAAGCTCATTATGAGCTAAACTCTTATTATCATCCTGATTGAATAAAACTTATGTAATTTGTGATGAACTAATGGTGTGACTTATGTTATGGTAATGTTATAGTAATCTTGGGTAAGCTTTTGATGGGTAGGATCTACATTTGAATTGGAAATTATAAACTTGTGGTATGTAAATTTGAATGTTATACAAGGTTGAAAAATGTGTGAACTAGCTTTTATTTGCAAAACTGGTCTTAGTAATAAAACTATAGCTAATGAACTAGAAATGATTATTAGAAATCATATAACTTTAGCTTTGGATCATTTGCGGGTTCCGTTATATTAGTTTGTGAAATCTACAATAATTGTTATGGTTTTCTATGATTAATGGTATGTTTCAATAAACTTGATCAACTCTCTTTCTAACATTAAGTTATGTTTTCAGAAATCATATGTTGAAAGATTACATGAGATCTAGCTACATTACTAGTGGCTTGGACTTATTAGCATTGTAAGTTACTCAATATTGGTGTCTTTGTCACTATGGAGCTGGCAGACGATAAACCCGCATTAGCTCACATTTATAAACATTAACATAAATTCTTAAACTTATATCTTTAATCAAACCATGATATAAATCACAGTTACATAGGTGTAATCTATTTAGGATGATAGCCTTACTTTCTTGTTTTAAAACCCAAAACTTTCAATCGTACTTTTTATTTTATTTTAATTATTTTTTTTAACTCTAAAAATTTGGTTACATAAATAAAACCCAATGTGATAGTCAATTACAAAGATTCTTAAGTGGGCTCGATGTATCCACAGATTGATATTCGGTGCTTACTGTCACTATATTACCATATGACAGGTACACTTGCAATTTGTGTTTGTGGTTTAGTATTATAATAATCAATTAAATCTGAATCTACATAAACATATGGTTTTGTTTTAGGAGTTGTTGTTAATAAAAATGATCCGATTTGTTATCAATCATTTTAATTTGTTCAAAACCGGGTTTGTCAGGGACTTTGGCATAACTACGTAGTTACGGTTTTATGGTGGAGGATAGGCCTAGTACCCAAATCTAGTCATATCTTTGTGTTACATTTGGTAATCAAGCATGTCTAGTAGGTTTGCAGATGAGAATTGAAACTTTTCAAGTTTCACTTCAATAGCTAAGTGTTTAGCTTTATATTTAGCTAATAAATCTATTAGATTTTCGATCTCAACCAAAAGAGTATACTTTCCTATGTAATTTATCAATATTAATCAATTAGGATTTAAATTTCTCTTTATGCTCTCCTATCTCATGTTTAACCATTTCTAGATTAACCCTATCCTCTTTTACCATGATTCCCAGCTTATGATTATGTTCCTTGTAGCCTTGCACTACATTAATACTTTTTTGCAAAAGAGATTAGCCTTTACCTCAACTGGCATTAAAGCAGGATTTTCATTGATGTGAGCCATCATTGCATGGTTTTGATAGATTGGGTTGATCTCCTTTACATAAAGACTCCAATCATAGACACCATCTTGCCTCATAACTAATGCGCTTAAGTTAGAGTGAGAAGTATCTTGAGATTCTTGAGTGAGTTGAGTTTGGTTGTACTGATATGGTTGGAGTTATTAATGGTTGCTTTTTCCTAATGAGTGATTTCAAGAGTTTCTTTAGAATTTGTTTTTGTTGCTTGTTAGAGCATTACATTCTCTAGAAAAATGGTCATTAACACCATAGTTGTAGCATTTGACCTTTCTCTTGTCATAGCTAACTTTGTGTTCTCATTGATGATAAGCTTCTTGCCTTTCCTATTGAATTTCTTAGCACTCATGACTATCATGGCCATTTTCCACTGCATATCCATTTCTTCCACATCATCTAGATCCATTCCTTCTAAATCTCCTCATATGAAATAAGCAGATGGCAATCTTCTACCAAGACAAGCTTAAAATCCTGATAAAAAATCATAATAGGTGGCCTTCTACTCTTTATTAACCTAGCCAACTGGATTTGGTGATGACTAAGATTAGGATTTATATGATGAAGATGGGATCTTGGAATTCTTCAGATTAGGGGATGATACAAATGCTGACATTCTCGGAGCTTCTGGAGGTGGCATGAAGTCACCTTTTGGGTAATGAATGTATTCTCAATAAAATGAGGTTTAGAGGAAACTTGTAAGCTTTAATTACATGTGGTCCTCCAAGATTTCCAGATTTTTCATTCAACTTTAAAGCCTCTATTTTGGCAACCATAATGTGTAGGCTTGGCTATCAAGATAAAGTGTGTTCTTGATCATTATGATAATTTATTTCCAACTTTTAGGTAAAGAATGTAGCATCTTCTTGCTTACTTAGTTCTCCTTGTAAGTCACATCCATCATCTCAAGATCATTAAATCAGTTGGATTCACATATGATAATGAAACGTTTCATACCGGTTCACAACCTTACCTTTGTTGATCTTAGTCACCTCGTTACTCCTCTCATACAAGATATGCAAGACATACCTCTCGAAGTGTTTTGTGCAATCATTAAAAACAAATTTAGATACTTTTTTGGTTGTGTTGAATTATTTAAGCCTTTTGAGCACATCCATTTTTAGTTTCATGGTGATGTAGGAATAAACCTACATAAAGGTGTAACACCCGGTTATTTTAAAAGTCAAAGGAAGAAAGAATAAAAGTTAAGGAAAAGAAAGAAAAGTTATTTACCCTAAGTTGAAGGGTTAAGAGTGTAAAGAGGACAAAAGTCTTCAAAACTTGGTGATAAAGATGGCATGGCCGCCCATCACCCTCTCTTCACACATATCTTCGGATATTTTTAGAGAGAGAAAGAAGGAGAGTAGACACTCTCGAGTTTTTGGAGAACAAGTGCAGAAGTTCGAATTCAAGGTAAGAATTCGTGTGTTTATGGTGTTCTTGACTAGCCTTGCCTCGGTTATATGCTTATGTGTGTTTTTGTGTGTTCGGGTATGTTTTTGGTGGGTTTCTAGGCGGTTGAACTCAGTTGCAAACGGTTTTGAAGAAGTTATAACCAAAGGTTGCTAAGGTGAGTTCTAGAACCCCCATTTTACTTGTTTTAAACTGCTTTGGGGCTGGAAATACATGTATGAACGTTTTTACAAAGTTAGGTTTTATACCTGTATGTGTGTATGTGTGTATGTTGTGGGTGGGGTTTGATTTTGGGCTATGTATGTCTATGATGATGTTTTTGTTGTGTTTCTAAGGCTTATAAAGTATGATTTAACCTTAGAACATGATAGGTGATGATTGGGAACTGAATTATGATGTTTAGGAGTGATTTAGTCTACCCATGAGCCTAAATAGTGGCCCATGTGCCTAACAGGAATAACTGCCTAAGTGTTCCCATGCGCCCGAAACCTCATGCGCCTAAATACTACACATGCGCCTAGAAATAGGCTGAAATTTTCTAAGTGTTCAGACGCCCAGGATTTCCATGCGCCTAGGCACTCATGCGCCTGCATAGTGCCCATGCGCCTAGAATTGCACAGAAATGACTAAGTGTTGCTCATGCGCCCCAATAGTGCCAATACGCTTGAAAGTTTCCCATGTGCCTAAGTGTTCCCCATGCGCCTGAAAGGCCATGCGTCTGCATAGTGCCCATGCGCCTAAGGATTTAGATTATTTTCTGATTTTTGGGGAAAAAGTAAAATGTAGGCTTTGACGTGGGAGGTTTCCGGGAGTAAAGTAAGTTGACTTTTTGAAGTCATAGATGATGAAATGGGTGATGTATAACGAGGCATGTATGATGATGTATGATTGATGCTTATGCATGATGGTATGTATGATGTATGTTATGTATGTATGATGGTGCCTTGTATGGCGATGTTTGTATGTTTATGTTGATGTTCCTTATTATGTATGATTATTTTCACGTGGCTTTACGTTGAATGTAAATGAATGAAATGAAAAGTATTATGTAACGTAAAGTGGAAGATAATGAAAAGATGAACGAAATGAAAAAAATGCTTGCATTAATGAATGAATGAAAGTAAGAAAGGCTTGCAAGCAATGTATGGAGTTTCACACCCAATGAAGGGTGTTAGCTCAATTGTGTGCGGGTTAGCTACACCAGAAGGATGCACACTAGGGTCTAATCCTTGTGATTGACCATATGTATGGGATCCTTGTCGCTTGCCCCAGGCACTGAAGTCAACATCGTGCACAATGATCGAGGTCTATGAAAGACCTTAGGCCCAGTAACTAGCTTAATGCACAATGTTCGGGGTATAGATTATGGCATTAGTCCGGAATGAAAGAGAAAAGATAAGTGTTGAATGTACTTGCCCTAGGTACTGGACTCAGCTTCGTGCACAACGTTTGTGGTCTATGAAAGACCTCAGGCCCAGTAACCAACTTTGTGCACAATGTTCAGGGTCTTGTACATGTCATCAAAAGTAATGAATGTACGAATGAAAGTAAGAAAGTTATGTATGAAAGTGAACGAAAGTGAATGATAATGACGTACGATGAATGAACGAAAGTTAACGAACGAATGATGAAGATAATAACGATATTATCTATGTGTATGTATGATGTGTAATCATGTACGAAAGTAAAGAACGGTTTTATATGAAATTAAAGTATGTTTTATTTTAAAACTAGAACTCACTTACCAACACTGACTTTTAGGTGTTTCCAGTTGGCAGGTAAAGGTTGCTGAGGATGGCACGAGGTGACAACTTGGCTCATTTTTGGATCGCATTCCCTTATTTAATGTTTTTGCATTGTAATGCAACAAATGATATTTTGTAACGAATGTTGTATTAATTTGCAAAAGCATTTATAATGAAATAAAATGGATGTTTAAATGTTTCCGCTACAATATTTTATTTAAGTTAATGTAAATATATGTTTTATGTGCGATGAATGGTCAGCTCTAAGCGTCCCAGGAACGGGGCCTTACAAGTTGGTATCAGAGCCAAAGTTTAAGTGAAATAGGTAAATTTTCAAAAGAAACGTAAGCTGAAAATGAGACAGAAAGGGAAGGGATGCCAGTCCGAGTAGCTGTGTGCCATTATGTATTTTCTTAATGTTAACCGGTATTATTTGTGCATGTTATGTGGTTTATGTGCCTTTTGTAGATTTAGATAATTATTTAGTCAGGACATGAAATGCTTGGGGTATGAAGAGTAAAGTAAGTGGCTAATCACAACTGTCCATTCTAATTAGGGACTTATTATACTTGACATTAATTGAGCTATTACCATGAATGACCATGTTAGTGTTTGAATCTTATAGTGTGTTTAGAGGATGGCCAGGGGTAGATCATCGAAAGCATCACGTAGTGGAGGTCGTGGTGGATGTGGTGCGGAACCACAGGCTACAAGAGGAAGGCCTAGGGCCAAAGAGGTGGTTCATGAAAACATGTGGAGGCGCTGGATCGGTTGACATCTGAGCGTGTTCTTGACGGAAGGAAACAAAATCAAAACCAAAAGACAAACGATAACATGAACTATAAAAAAATGGTTTCATTGATAAAACCTAATGATTATAAGCTTGTTACAACATAAGAATCAAGACTCTTGGCAAGGGGAGATCGAGCATGATCTCCCCTTTCATTCGGCAGCACCTAGGCCCTCGGGCACAATCCTTATCCTCTCTACACCATGAAACTGGTATTTATAGGCCTCAGCCCATATTAGATGCGAATAGGCCCATTCGTACGATTGGGCCATTCGTATGGTTCAATCGTATGACTGAACCATACTTATGGTTCAGTCTTACGAATGGCCCAATCATATCTCTCAGTCGCACGATTGGTCCATTAGTATGGCTCAGTCGTACGACTGAGTCTCATTCACATATGCTCCTGTGAATGACCCAGTTTCATGTGTTTACAACATATAAGGTGTATTACATGAAGCCTAGACTATTCGTCAAGCGACAGACACAATATATATGACAATATATGCTCCAACAAATTCCCCCTTGGACGTTGCTTACGAATAGTAGATAACACATCTTACAATCTTCAGTCAATATTTGCTCTGGTTTCCAATAGTATCAAACAAAAACCATATTAGCCAACGTTGCCGATCCGTCAGGTTGCTATAGTTTCCCTGAAAATGAAGTTAGGCACAATAGCTTTCGTTTACTTTGTAGAACACCATCATAGCAGCAAGATTCCCCATATGATCGAATTTTCTAGATAATGACATGAACAATTTTCCATTGCTTCAATCTTCACACATGCTAACCTGATTAAGATTAACACCTGTGGAAATTCCCCCTTAAATTCAGCATATCCCAATATATAGACATTGTGCTCTCATGGGGTCTTCATACAGTTTATTAGGCAAAAGGTAGAAGGTTCCAATCCATAACTGCCAATCTCAAACAAATCAGCATCAACTTAGATTCATCATCAGAAACCAGCTCACATCATCACTTTCTGATTGCATCTTCTATTTCTCTATACATGGATTCCACCTAAGAATGAGAATCCTTCTCTGTGCGGATAGATATAACTTTATTGGCCCATAAATAGTCAGATGCTCCTGACTACCCTATAAAATCAGCACCGACTGCTGACATCTTCTCTTCTCTCTTTCGTGTTCCAACTACATTCACCTATTCTGGAAGTCCGACGAATAATGGGGTATACATCGAACTTATTTGACAAAAGAACCTCAGGGTGAATATGCTTTGCTCGTCCTCAAATCTGTGCAAGAGGCAGTTCCAGACTCTTTTTTTTGCTCTGGAACAAATGCGGATGAGTCAATGCGGATGGCTCATTCGTGCGATTGAACATACGACTGGTCCAGTCGCACGACTGAACATACGACTGGTCCAGTCATACGAATCGTCCATTATCATGGTCCAGTCGTACGAGTGGTCCATTAGCAAGGTCCAGTCGTACGAATGGTCCATTTGCATGGTCCAGTCACATGAGCGGATCTGCACGCAGATTTTCAGATCTGTAGCCGCCAGGGCTGCCAAAAATCCTAATCTTATGAATTTTACATAAACCGAACCAAAATAGACATCATAAGATTCACAAGGGTGATCAAAACGTGGTTTTGAATTCGATTTTAACAATGAAACAACACATGTAGCAAGATCTGAGCAAAACACAAAGAACATGAAATGGGTTTAACATCAAAGAACCTGAAATAGATCCAGAAATCAAGAGCTCGGATTGCTAGAATGATTGTTAGATCATTCCTGTAGTAACCGGCTCTAATACTAATTGTGAAGGCGCTGGAACGGTTGACATCCGAGCGTGTTCTTGACGGAAGGAAACAAAATCAAAACCAAGAGACAAACGATAACACGAACTATAATAAAATGGTTTCATTGATAAAACCTAATGATTACAAGCTTGTTACAACATAAGAATCAAGACTGTTGGCAATGGGAGATTGAGCATGATCTCCCCTTTCATTTGGCAACACCTAGGCCCACGGGCACAATCCTTAACCTCTTTACACTATGAAACTGGTATTTATAGGCCTCAACCCATATTAGATACGAATGGGCCCATTCGTATGATTGGGCCATGCGTATAATTCAATAGTACGACTGGACCATACTTATGGTTTAGTCTTATGAACGGCCCAATCGTATATCTCAGTAGCACAACTGGTCATTAGCATGGCTCAGTGGTACGACTGAGTCTCATTTTCATATGATCCTGCGAATGACCCAGTTTCATGTCTTTACAACATATCAGGTGTATTACATTATGCCTAAATTATTCATCAAGCGACAGACACACTATATATGACAATATATGCTCCAACAGAACCCGAGTCCCCTCGTCCGGAGGCTGGGGACGAGAGTGCTAACATAAGAGCCTCAGTGAAAGAGGGCATTGTTGAGGAGGTGAATCAGGTCATGCAGTCGATCCTACCGTTTGTGGTGACTAAAGTGATTAAGGTTGTATGGGAAAGAGAAAGAAGGGAGAGGAACAGGTCCTCGGGAGGACGGGAGCGATCGGAGACTAAAATGGTTCTCTTCGATGATGAAGAAAAGGAAGAAGAGTTTGTGCAGGAGATAGCACGAGGCTATAACTACGAGGCATTTCAAAGGTGCAAGCCCCTTACCTTTAATAGTAACAGTATTGCTGTTGCTACTCACTGATAGGTGAGAGAGATGGAGGCGGTACTCGACATTAGTGAGTGTCGGGAAGATCATAAGGTGAAGTTTGCTACCCACTCATTTGTGGACTCAACTTTGTGCTGGTGGGACAATATTGTCCAAGCGGAGGGCAGTCGGGCTATTGGAAGGATGAGGTGGCCGGAGCCGAAGAAGTTGGTGATCGAGGAGTTTTGTCCTCATAAAGAAATGGATAAGGTGGAAAAGGAGTTCCTTCAGTTAGAGGCGGGAACCATGACACATCAGCAATACACCACCAAGTTCAATGATATAGCATGACTGGTGCCCAATCAAGTGACACCCTTGTCACGAAAGATCAATAGATATATCTAGGGCTTGACGGCGGATGTCCGAAGACACATGATCGCTGCCCGACCGAGCACGTTTAGGTCGATGGTTGACTTGGCGAGGAGGTTGTATGAAGAAAGGGCCGTGGTGGTGGCTGAAGTTGACAAGAAAGGTGGTGGTGATCGGAATTGGAATGGGAAGCAGGTTGGACGTAGCGGCGCCACTCCAAGCAACAAAGGTGCATGGGTGGATGACCGACATGTGGTCACATTCGTTGCGGGGGTGAAGAGATGTGGCAAGTGTGAGAAGGAGCACACCGACGAGTGTAGGTAGGGATTAAACTTGTGCTTCAAATGTGGGAAGCTTGGCCACATGGCAAGGGAGTGTAAGGCTGGGAGGTGTTTTAACTGTGGCAGGTAGGGCCACATGAGTACGGACTGCAAGAAACCGGGGGCTAAAGGTTCGGGAGTGAAGAAGTCTGGAGGAGAAGGACAGAGGGCGATTGCTAGAGCGTTTACGATGACGCGGGAGGAGGCTAGGATGGACCTCGATGTTGTGTCAGGTACATTTCTAGTAAACCAAGCTTAAGCCTTTGTGTTATTTGATTCTGGTGCTAGTAAAAGTTTTATTTCTGCTGCTTTCTGTGCTAAACTGCCTGTTAGTAGGAGTGTAGACGCGCCCTTTGATGTAGAAACTGCCATAGGTAGGTCTACTAGGATTTCTGAGATGATAGAAGGTTATGATGTAGAATTAGAAGGTCACAAGTTTCCTGTTAGACCATTCGTGATGACCTTAGGTGGTTTCGATGTAGTCCTAGGAATGGGTTTGTTGGCGGACTACAAGGCGAACATTGTGTGTCACAAGAAGATGATTTGTTTGACAGCGCCTGACGGGAGTTTGGTGATGGTTTATGGTGATCAAGTCACTATGATTCCGAAAATGATTTCGATGGCGGTGGTGGGAAAGTGAATGAGGCGTGGATGTAGCGCCTACTTGGCCTATGTAAAGGATGTGGATACACCAACACCACAACAATCCGATGTACCGGTTGTATGTGACATTCCAGATGTATTTCTCGAAAACTTGATACCAGGTGCCCAACCTATTGCTAAGGGGGTGGACTTGTAACACTCGGTTATTTTAAAAGTCAAAGGAAGAAAGAATAAAAGTGAAGGAAAAGAAAGAAAAAGTTATTTAACCTAAGTTGATGGGTTAAAAGTTTAAAGAGGACAAAAGTCTTCAAAAGTTGGTGATAAAGGTGGCATGACCGCCCATCACCCTCTCTTCACACATATCTTCGGATATTTTTAGAGAGAGAAAAAAGGAGAGCAGAAACTCTCGGGTTTTTGAAGAACAAGTACAGAAGTTCGAATTCAAGGTAAGATTTCGTGTGTTTATGGTGTTCTTGACTGGCCTTGCCTCAAATATATGCTTATGTATGTTTTTGTGTGTTTGGGTATGTTTTTGGTGGGTTTCTTGGCGGTTGAACTCAGTTACAAATGGGTTTTGAAGAAGTCATAACCAAAGGCTTCTAAGGTGAGTTCTAGAACACCCATTTTACTTTTTCTAAACTACTTTGGGGCTAGAAATACATGTATGAACATTCTTACAAATTTGGGTTTTATACCCGTATGTGGGTATGTGTGTATGTTGTGGGTGGGGTTTGATTTTGGGCTATGTATGTGTATGATGATGTTATTGTTGTGTTTCTAAGGTTAAGAAAGTATGATTTAAGCTTAGAACAATATAGGTGATGATTGGGAACTTTATTACGATGTTTAGGAGTGTTTATTCTTCCCATGCGCCTAAATAGTGGCCCATGCGCAACAGGAATAACTGCCTAAGTGTTCCCATGGGCCCAAAACATCATGTGCCCAAATAGTACTCATGCGCCTAGAAATAGGCTGAAATTTTCAATGTGTTCAGACGCCTAGGATGTCCATGCGCCTAGGCACTCAGGCGCCTGCATCCCATGCACCTAGAATTGCCCAGAAATGACTAAGTGTTGCTCATGTGCCCCAATAGTGCCAATGCGCCTGAAAGTTGCCCATGCGCCTAAGTGTTCCCCATGCGCCTGAAGGCCATACGCCTGCATAGTGCCCATGTGCCTAAGGATTTAGATTATTTTTGATTTTTGGGGAAAAAGTAAAATGTAGGCTTTGACTTGGGAGGTTCCTTGGGGGTAAAGTAAGTTGACTTTTTGAAGTCATAGATGATGAAATGGGTGATGTATGACGAGGCATGTATGATGATGTATGATTGATGCTTATGCATGATGGTATGTATAATGCATGTTATGTATGTATGATGGTGCCTTGTATGGCGATGTTTGTATGTTTATGTTAATGTTCCTTATTATGTTGAATGTTAATGAATGAAATGAAAAGTATTATGTAACGTTAAGTGGAAGATAATGAAAAGAGGAACAAAATGAAAGAATGCATGCATTAATGAATGAATGAAAGTAAGAAAGGCTTGCAAGCAATGTATGGAGGTTCACACCCAATGAAGGGTGTTGGATCAAGAAGAAGGCTGGTGCAACCAAAACCAAATCACTTAGTCATATTTTGTGACTACTTACAAAGGCTTCCGAAGCCAAGTGTGGAACTTCCGAAGGTAGTAGAGTTCTTCCAAAGACAAAGTGAAAGATCAACTTCCGAAGACAAACTCTACTTCCAAAGTCAAAGAAGTTACTTCCGAAGATCAAGTCCAAGAAGAATAAATCAGAGGACTACTTCTGAAGTATGAAGAAAAGAAGAAGTCCACAAGCCTCAGAAGAAGCTGCATCTTCCGAAGTATAAATGGCTTCGGAAGTACTTCTTCTTCTGAAGCCATTTAACCTTCGGAAGACACTGCTATAAACCAGTGGACATAAGTATGGCCTCTGACACTCTGCTGTAGACCTCTGATACTGCATGGAGCTTACTCAAAGAGCCATGTAGTTTACCATACTTTATTCCATTGTTCACCTTTTATGATAGTACAAGTTATCAACTTTAGTTGGTGACAAAAGGTAAGTCAGGGACATGTCCTGACTACCATATCTCAGATAATACTTTATCTGAGATACCTTAAACTATAGCTTTGTAGTATTTGCTTTAGTTATAGGATCGCAGCTAGTATCAAAGTATATCTGGCTGTAGGTAGTATTATATATAGTTTCTCATTATAACTCATAACATAATGCTTGTAAGAGTCTTGTAACTTTTGAGTTGAGAAGCAATATATGCAAGTACCTTGAAAATTACTTTATGTGTTCTTTACTACTTATTATATTGTGATCAACTCTTATAAACTCTACCTTCATCCGAGTGTAGTTCAAGTGTGTTTGAGAGAAAAACAAAGTGTTAAGTGACATTAACTGATCCTGCAATTGGTATCAGAGCTTTTTAGGCTCTTGATTGTGAGATCTTACCATCCAAATCAACCTGTTTTTTCACTCCTCCCTACAACTCACTCAAAATGGCCCTTAACAAAACAATGGATAAGGCAACAATAGTTTAAGGGTGAAGCAGAACTTCCAAGCTATTCTTGCATCATCTTCCCAGTCCAAACTCTATTATCAAAACAAAGGTGGATTGGGGACCAATGAAATTGCTCCACCACATTCTTATGAGTCAATAAGACAACCTAGATGTGGTAATGAAGAGCAAGAGGTTCCAACTGCTGACCCTTCTTCACTAGAGTAGAAGGACGAAGCAACAATACTGGCCACCACACGGAAGGAACAGGTAAATGTATCGACCTATCCCAGTGAAGATCAAATCCTAACCACCAAAGCTAGAAGAAGCAGAGCTAAAGCTGCTAGAAGAATTGCCAAGAAAGTAGCTGAGTCTAAACTGATGATTAACCTAAAGTAGAAGAATGTTTTCATCTTAGCTGGATTCTAGGTGGTAGGTGCTTCTGATTCAGGAAAGGAGTGTAGTACCAACACTTGTATCCTGCCAAAGGATCAGAAGTTGAAGGGAAATGTTGCTGATGAAGAGAAAAAACCCAAGAAACAACAATCCTCACATTCCCAAAAGACTAACATTGCATGCATAATGTGTGATCTGCAAAATCACATGGCTAGAGTAATGAAGAGCAAGAGGTTCCAACTGCTGACCCTTCTTCACTAGAGTAGAAGGATGAAGCAACAATAGTGGCCACCACACGGAAGGAACAGGTAAATGTATTGACCTATCCCAGTGAAGATCAAATCCTAACCATCAAAGCCAGAAGAAGCAGAGCTAAAGCTGCTAGAAGAATTGCCAAGAAAGTGGCTGAGTCTAAACTGATGATTAACCCAAAGCAGAAGAATGTTTTCATCTCAGCTGGATTCTAGGTGGTAGGTGCTTCTGATTCAGGAAAGGAGTGTAGTACCAACACTTCTATCCGGCCAAAGGATTAGAAGTTGAAGGGAAAGGTTGCTGATGAAGTGAAAAAACCCAAGAAACAACAATCCTCACATTCCCAAAAGACTAACATTGCATGCATAATGTGTGATCTGCAAAATCACATGGCTAGAGTAATGAAGAGCAAGAGGTTCCAACTGCTGACCGTTCTTCACTAGAGTAGAAGTGTAGAGAATTATGAAGAGGCTGAAGCAACCAAAGTCCTTTTTCAGACTTTGTCTTCAGCTGTTTTCAGACTTAGTCTTCAGCTGTTGTCTTCAGACTTAGTCTTCAGCTGTTGTCTTCAGACTTAGTCTTCAGCTGTTGTCTTCAGACTTAGTCTTCAGCTGTTGTCTTCAGACTTAGTCTTCAGCTGTTGTCTTCAGACTTAGTCTTCAGCTGTTGTCTT
>BJCM01272411.1:0-24972 GCA_018326385.1 Flaveria bidentis | reverse complement strand
GGTTATGATTGGAATTTGAAATAAATATAAAATTAAATAATTTAAATAAATAAAAGAATACTTACAATTTAAACTTTAAATTTATTAAAACTTTAATTTTAATTTAACAACTTATTTTCTATTAAATCTTTGTAGACTTTATAAATCTAATAAGAAATTTTAATTTGATTATTCATTTTAATTGAATATTTAAAATCTTATAAATATTAATAACATTTTATAGACCTTACATATTTGTAAAAATAATGATATTGTATTTTAATCCTTTAGTTTTATAATTAAAACTCATAAATGACAAATAAACTTCATGAATTTATTAATTTTTATTCTATAAATCATGAAATTACCATGAATTAATTTAACAAATAGAAGTTGAATAAATAGTATTATTATTGTTTTTGAATGACTAAAATAAATTAAATTTCTAACTAACGTATTTGATTTTTCCAAAAATTGACCCAAACGAATTTGGGTTTGAGTTTCTATTTTCTAAAATGTGCAGATGTTACATTTTTTTCTCTTTTATTTAGTTTTACCGTCTCTATCATATTAAGTCTCTATTATAAGGTTAGCCACTCTTATGTAAAAGTACACTAAATTATATGAACATCGCCTATGTTGAGAGGTAAGAACCTAAATTTTTTTAAAATGAAAAATGTATGACACTGCTTCGAAAAATATGTGTATTTTAATCGAACACATATATTCGTTTTTTAGCCGGGACCGTATTTCTAACCCCCTCAAGGAGAAACTCATTATCGAGAAAATCATTTGGCTCAACTCTAAACATTTTTATTCAATGTAAGACTTAAACACATAACATTTCCATACTCATGTTATGAGTACATCGCCTTAACTAATTGACTAATAATAATTATTTAAGTACCTATTTTGAAACCCCTCTTTTAGGCGTGTAAAAATTTAGGAATTAGGACCAATACATATGTAACAATTATGATACAATGATACTTATCAAAGAGCATTCACATCTCATTCTTTATTTTTATCCATATAATTACACTAAAAATCACTACTTCTTCTCTTTTCTTTCAATTAAATAATATATTTTTATATCTTTTTCATTACATTTCCTCTTTTATTCACTCACAACCATTTTCATAAATAGTAAAAAAGTTATAAGGATTGAAGTGAATCCTTAAAATTACAGATAAACAATAACAATTTATCTCTGTTTCACTCGCAACCACTAAAAACTATCATATATAATTTAAAAACTCACACTCACATAATTATAAAATATGAGTTATGAATGCTCTAAGAAAACTAAGAAATAATTGGGTAGACCCGATGTAGTTAAAGGGTGGGTCAGCCTTTTAATTGCTGTTGGGAGTTGGGACCATTAAATGTTTACTTTTATACTTGTTATAAACCTTGCCCTTGAGCTCTTGATCACCTTTCTATGCGCTCATTATTATAGTTTAAATGGGCTTTCTATTTTGTCCAATGGCTCTTTAAATCTAACTTTTAATTACATCAAAACACCTGGCTGATGGTTAACTTTTTAAACGGTAAATGTATAATTTTGTTTTGAATATATGTGTTATTTAATCGAATCCACTTATTTGTTTTTTAGTTGGGATCGCACCCCAACTCTCTTAGGAGAAAAACCATTGCTAGAAAATCACTTGACAAATGGTTAATGGTTTAATAATTTACAAGTGCGTTATCACAGAAGTAAAAAATATATTTACTTGTTGATACATAAATTAATAAAGAATATCAATGCATAAAAATGAACATTTGGATGCAAAATAGTATAAACCAGACTATACAATATCATATTAAAAATTATAATCAATTCAGATATATTTTTTATGTATATAATTTAAGGTGAACAAACAACTACAATTTGAATCTAAAGATTCTACTATAAAGTAAAATTTATAAAGTATTTAATTTATTTTCTTTACCAAATAATTAACCAGAACCTTGCTTTTCTGTGAATATATGTTTAACAAATCTTACGAAGTCATTTTAGGTGTGGCATTGCCTAAAAAAAGGATAGAGTGATTTCTACGATTAATATATCGTATACCGTTTTTTTTGTTATTTTTTGATTTAAAAATAAAAATATAATTTAACTTTTTCTTTGAACGTCGAATATTTTAACATGTCGATATTTTATAAAATAAACTTAAGAAAACAAAAAACTTGGGCCTGGTCTAGAAAAAAGGTAGTTGGGCCAGACTAGGAGGGCGACTCGTGATTCGTGAGTCGTAACTGGGCCTGGGCCTGGTGTGTTTATTTAGCTTTTAGTTTATCAAAAACTAGTAAAAACTCCTTGTGTTTCATGATGGTTTTTTATAGCAATCACAACCTTCCTAAAATTATATGAGTATATTTTTTTATATTATATGGATTGCTATAAGTAGTTGTTAGTGAATGATATAAAAAAATTTACAGTTAAATTTGTATTTTTTAGAAACACTGTTTAAAACCTTATAAAATTATATATATATATATTTAAGTGGTTGTGAGTGAAATAGAAAGAAAAATAATGATAAATTTGAAAAGGAGAGAGAAAAAATAGTGACTTTTAGTGTAATTGTATGTATAAAAATGAGGAATAGGTTATGAATGCTCTTACGTTCTAATTTCATATTGAAATTACTATCTAATATTCAGTGATTTTTCAAAAATTCATAGTTTTGGTTGATCCTTTGACACAGAGTATTTGACAACATGTATAACTTTTAATAACATATTATAATCATTATTCTTGCAATTATAAGCATACTAATAGTAATATGAAATCATTGTCGTAACATGCCTTAAAAAATAATCGCTACATATTTGAATCAGCTCACAAACATTGTTTTGTTATTCACATAATTGGATTAAGCAATGATAGTAACTCTAAAGTGTCAACTAATTTACCAAAAGCTTGACTTGTTTATTAACCACGAAAACAAATCACATGTATAGAGAAGTGAGTCGTACAGTTTAGATTTGAGTTTAACTTAAAATAAAACACACACACAATGAGGCGAGTTTTGCGGACTTCGTTATACATATCACGAATGTGACATTAACACGTCCAGCTTCTTAAAATAAACATATTCTAGATTTCAAAACATCGATAGGAAATCGTTATATACCGGTAGGGATATTCTTCTATCGGTATCGTTCATTCTCCACACTACCATTTGACTCACGTGTTATGACGGTGACATTAACGTGTTTGAGTATGTAGATAAATTATGTTTTCGTATATTCTTAATATATAACTACAACATGTTGATTTTTATCTACGTCTCGGTGTAAACTCAATTCAAGATAGTGTCGTGTTAAACAATGTACAAGTATCAAGCACAAATATACAAGTTTTTAAATCTACATTAAGGTTTCAACTGTCTTACAACATTTAAAAACACGATCTTTATAAAAGCTTGTCATATCAACATGCTTATTTATTGTCAATTCAACATGATCTTTTTTCAAATTTAGCTTATTAATTCTAATCGAACCGCGAGGTTTATATTAATGTACAAGTTAATAAATTATTGAAACTACATCATAAAATTTACCACACCTGCTCCATTGGACACATTCACCACTAATTTTCCATCATGATTATTTTTTAAACCAAGCCTTCGATATAAACCTCACTACAAACCAGCACATGAACAGTCTAACGTATATGTTAATGATAAACGTATAAGTCGTCAAAACCAACCGGTATAACCTTATAACTTTAAAACTTTGTCATCGCTAAAGGGCTGTTTGATTTCCTTCCGAATCGGTCAAAATGTACCTACTGACCCGGTCAGACATTTTAGCCGGTTAGGGTGTTTGATTTGCGTCTGACTCTGTCCAACATCACTGACTCATGCATATTTTTCCTTTTACCCGATCAGTTTTAAAGAAAACTTTTACTCGATCAGCGTTTCTAACAAGTGTATAAAATCAAAAATACCCTAAATTCAATCAATTTCATTTCTTCAGGCAGCTAATAGAAGCCTTTTTCGCGCTATTACTTCTTTGACCTAAATTCTCCTTTCAACCAGAGCAACAAACTAAGGGTTTAGGTGGCAAATTACCACCGCCGACGGAGCACCGCCGTTCGCCGCCGGTGACCTAGCAGCACCACCGCAATCTCCGTCCATCACTCCGACGTCACGATCAGTCTCCGTTTTTCAAAACCCTAAACCACCACCATTTTCATCCAACGGCTAATACGATGAACAGAAACACAGTACAAGAAGCTGCTATATCGTTTACGAAACAACCTTATGTCGAAGATGTTGGTCCCCGAAGAATGTAAGAGTTTTCCTTATCATTTCGCACAATTCCCGATCGATACAGTGTGTTCGATTGCTTATAATCATTAGCTGATTTTGTTCAATTGTTTGATTTGAAAACAGTAAGAGTATTAAGTTCTCGTTGCTGTCGGATGCTGAAGTACTCAAAATGGGGGAAGTTCAAGTTTGTCGTTCACAATGTTATGGTAGTGAAGACGGTAAAGGCCCTGTTGCGAATGGCTTGTTGGATCCACATATGGTAATTCGTTTGCTCTGTATCTAATAGTTATTAGCTCATTTTTTACTGCAGTTGATGTCTGTTTGATCACTGCTTCTGAGTTAAAATCAGGAGTACATCTTCCATAGGAGTTTTTTGATTGTGAGTGTGATACGGACCCGATTCCTAATTGGGTGGATTGGTGGGCCTTGGTACCGGGTCAAAGGGGCAGCAGCCTAGTAGGGTTAGTGGATGAATGGTTAGCTATTGTTTAGGGAGTAACTGCAACCTAATGTTTAGGGAGTAACTGCAGCCTACTGTTTAGGTGTAACCGTAGCCTAATTCCCCCTATTCTTCCTATTTATGTTTACTTCTTAGGATGTGGGTGGGAGTCTTTGTTTAGTTTATCAAAAGTAGGGTTTCTAATCACCTTCTCGAACATGGCTTTATTTGTATGTTTTATTTGAAGTTAATCAAGCTGACTTTTTGGGTTCTATCAGAGTGGTAGATTTTGTTAGGTATGCGCAACGGAACACTATCACACACACAAAATTAGTAAAAGCAACGAAATTAACGTGGTCAGTTAGAATGACCTTCGTTACATGACATGGGTATGAGTATATATATAAACAATTAGGATTAGCAACTTAGTGAACAAGAAACATAAACATGGGCCCAAGCCTAAAGCCTTCACAAACCCAACAAATGTTAGAAAACGTTATTGTAGCTATGAATGAGGATTTAGGCATCGTTTGAGATTATTTTTGCTAATTGGATATCTGATTTGGGTCTCTAGTATCAGATAATTGGGTTTGGGTGTGTGGATTTGATACAGAAAAAATCATCAGTTCTTGATGATAGATTGGAAGTAGCTTATCCTAATGGGTTATTTTTAAAACGCATAACCACTTTAAACCACAATCCCAAACTCCCTCATAGTAGTCAAAAGGTGGACACTAGACACATTACTATCCAAACATCTATTTGCCGGACACATGGAAATATGGAACACCCATATATTTGGACAGTTCTCTTTTTCTTTTCTTTTTTAATTAAATTATATCATACATTGTTCTAAAGTCAAAAACATAGGATAAGACTTTTATATTTATCTGTAAGAATTTTGTTATGCATTCCAGAAAATTCAAACTTATTAACTTTAGAGCATGTTAAACATTTGCAAATTAAAAATACACGTGTCATTATTAAAGGGACGTACGAAGTTAATCTTGAAACTATTGATTTAAACTGAATGTTAATTGTTAAGTACCATATACAAGAAGCGTAACAAGCACCACCCTTTTCTTAATAGGCCTTTAACTATATTCTCAGGTGACTTTGCTAATTGCTACCTAAAACCAGACATCACATACGATAAAGCAAAAGCTAAGCAAATACATGGAGGTTATGTGCTTCAAAACAATAAATCAATATAATTAGCTCATAACATAGTTGTTAAAGGCGCGTCTCTAGGCAATTTTTTTGGACTACGGGCTAGGCAAGAAGCGCAAAAAAAAGCATGGTACTAAGGAAAAAAATGCTTACTAAAATAACAATTTAAAAGTTGTTATGTAATGAAAACCAACACATCTTTCAAATACAAAAAATTTCAAGACCATAATCTTCAACATAAAGTACTATAATCATGTCAAATACAAAAAAAAAACTCTAAAAACAATATGTTCATACTTGAAAACCAATAGTTCGTAAACTAATAAATAGTAAAACTAGAATAACCAAAAGTTTATCACTATTCAAAATCAACTTCAGTTACATGGTCTTCATCTTCCTCCACTTCCTCTTAATCTTCATCAATCAAATTTCTTGAAATAGAAGTCCTTAAAAAAATTATTTATAACCATTTACCAAACTTAAATGATTTGGACATGTATTTATTGCTTTTCTAAATGAAGCGCTGCATTTGGGACTGGCCTTATTTTGTGACCTAGTTCCACTAGGCGGTGGCTTTTAACTACGGTTCATAATTTGGTCATTTGGATTAATCTCCACTTTATTAAACAAGGCATAAACTTTCTTAAACTTTAGCATACACACTACTATGTAATAAATCGACATAGCCATGTACTGCATAATACCCAATTTTTTTTACATCACACTGCTATTTAAATTTGTATTATGCATACACGTACTTTATAAACTAAAATCCTAATTTTACATATGTTAAAGAATAGCAAATAGTTATAAAACCAAAAGTTTAATCTTTTTGCCATTAAGTTATTAAAGGCATGTGTTTTGGTATTTCAGGGTCCTCCAAACAAGTTTGGCACATGTGAGACATGCCATGGTAAATTTGAAAATTGCCCTGGTCACTTTGGTTACATGGCACTTGCACTGCCAGTTTATAATGTTGGATATCTATCTCATATCGTGGACATTTTGAAGTGCATATGCAAGGTATTTCAGCTTTGGTTTATGTTCTTAATTGTGTATAATAAAACTTTTTTTGGTTGGATGTCTACTTTTTCCATCTTTCATAGTAATAAGATATCAAAGTTGTCATTTTTATATCTGACTTTTCTCTTTAGAATTATTATCTGTCTTTCTTTTTCAGTTTTGTTCTCGTATATTGTTGTACGAGGAAGAGCGCGTAGACTTTTTAAAGAAGATGAGAAATCCAAAATTGGATCATCTGAAGAAGAATGAAATTTTTAAAAGGGTAGTTAAAAGGTGCACTGCTATGGCAAGCAGTAAGAAGGCGGTAACATGTTCAAGATGTGGTTATATAAATGGTTCAAACCTTACCCTATTCTTATATCTTTTTTATTTTATGTTCTCGTTTACTTCAAGTAAAAAATCATAAACTATTGTTTCACTAATGTTTATTAATAAAAAATAACAGGTATAGTAAAAAAAGCTGTTGGAACAGTGGGAGTGATACATGATCGTAGCAAACTTCAAGATAATACCTCAAAGGAATCAGATGATGCTATTTCTAACATGAAGGATGCAAAGACACCTGCCAATTTCTATTCTATGTTAAACCCTGACAAAGTTCTTAAACTTTTTAAGAAGATGCTAGATGTGGTATGGTTGACTTCTAGTTCATTTTAGGGTGGACTTTATGTGTTTATGTCATGAGCTATTGAACTCAATCAGAACTAGTATACAATCTTAAAAACTGTGCAGGGTCTTAAAAATATTTATCTTTATATCTTTATCTTTATACTCTAATATAAGAGTAATAAGGGGTACACGTATCACCAAAAATTTTCCACTTCTCTCATATTTAATAGTTACTATAATTACCAACAATATTATTTAATTTCTTTATAAACTAAAAATACTTTTAATAAACTAACAAAGAGAGCTCTTTTTGTTAATGTTATTTATAAAGAAACAAATTTTTATAAAATAAGAAGTTTTCTTAAAACAATTTTTTTAAAAATACAAAATATTTTAAAATTTGTGTTTTTAAGACGTAGAATATTTATAAATAAAAAATATATAAAATTGAGAGTTATAATAACGAAATATTTTTAAAACGTTTTGTTTTGAAACAAAATGATTAGTTTTTTAAACAAAAATTTTTAAAAAGTTGATATCATTGTTTTATTACTTATAGTCCTTACTCATACGTAATTTCAATATCTTATATTAGAATATCGTTTTATTAGTTAATAAATATTTATTCTATTTAATATATTATTTATTCAACCCGTGAATACACGGCCTTCTAAAGCTAGTGTACTTATATTCAAGTAGTTTTTTATATAGCTAAACGTACAACTGTACAAGTTATTATTAAATGAATTATAAAGTTATTATTAACATTTGTTGTAACCACATTATGTACACACATAATAACAAGCACCCGTGCATGATAATGTACAATTAAGATCTTTAATAAACTATAAACTCAATTTTATTTGATTACACTAGTAAACAACTACTCTTTATTCTAGTTTTACTTTTTTCAGTGTCCCTGCTTTCAACACTGAACTCTACTCATAATGCTATCTTCTTAGTGGGTTCAGCACTAGAAGTGGCAACTATATTTTCTATGTTTGGCCATATATCAGATGTTTTATGACATGCTGAAACTTTGACATATAATTTACGGGTCATCAATATTGAACCGTATCCATAATGCTGTTTCCTTTGTGGCACTTGAAGCCAAGTATATCCTCTATGTTTGTACATATATTAAATGGTTTGTGACATGCTGCACTTTTAACATATATTTATGGGTCATTACTTGTGAATAATTTAATCTATTCATTGTGTTACAGGATTGTGATCTGCTTTATCTTGCTGATAGACCTGAGAAACTCATTATATCAACCATTCCTGTTCCTCCAATACCTATACGTCCTTCGGTCAGAATTGATGGGACATCAACAAGGTCAACTTTAATTACAAATTTCTTATTGTGCTCTATTGCTAATTCAGAATTAAAGAAAAGGAAAACTGTATACTAAAAGGAAATGATTTAACTATTCAATTACTGTGTTTCGTTGCTAATGCATGATTATAAAAACCTACATAAAAGCCTAACAAGTTTTGCCTTGGATCACAAAAGAGTTGACATTTTTTAAAGCCAAGTTTCACTTGGTTCTTATTTCAAAATATGTGAACTTTTTTATTAAATAAATGACTTAAATAGGATTAGCATTTTTCTAGCAATTAGGCATCACATCTCATTCTATGCATGGATAGTATTTTGTCAGTTTATATGAAGCAATATATAGAAGTTAGAACATAGAGATAAGTGAGGAATAATATGTAAAATATTACAAGTAGTATATTGTGTTTTAGTGGAAACTATGATTTATAATGAACTTATGTCTTCTTATGTTAAGCAAAGGTTTCTATAGTTTGGTGTGCGTGTCTTTATATATAATTGGGCGCTTTCACTTCTATGAGTCACTTTGCTAAAGGCCTAAAGCTTATTACTTTACAAATTGGGTTCAGGTAAAATGGGTTTTTGGTAAAAAAAAGGGGTTTGATGATTAGGAATGAATCTAAAAAAGTTTTAAAGGAAAACTAGGGTTTTCTTTTATAATTACTTGAGTAAGAGCTATTGAGGGTTAATTATTGTAGGATGTGGTCACTTTTCTCATTTTGGTTTTACTTCTTTTGTTCCTAGTTTCTTATACTAGATTTTGTTTCTTATTTAGCCTTTTCTTCAAAGAAACAAGTATATTTGTTTCATTTTTGCTGGTATATTTGTTCCACTAGGTTAGTGACCCGTGTGTTACATGGGTGGATCAATACTTAAAATGACACATGAGTAAATAAATTACAGTAATATGTATATATGATAAATAAATAAATATATATATATATATATATACACACACGTAAATATATATATACACACACATATATATATATATACATATATACACATATATACATATATACACATATATACATATATACACATGTCTCTCTATCTCCCAAGATAGAGGAAAGACTCGCCACCAACTACCCCTCCCAGACCTCATGATTAGATATATGCAAGGTTTAAAAGTACGGAATCGAGCCTCGAGGCGTTTTCCCTCCGCCTCATGAGGCGTAAGCCTCAAGGCGAACCGAGGCGTAAGCCCGAGGCGGAATTAAAAAATAAATATAAAAATATATATATCTTGTAAAAAATAAAATACATACTAATTTCATAATAGGATTTATCAAAAACATCAAAAAAAGCACATTAAAAAGACATGGAATGTTTGAAATTGACACAGAGAGTCTAAAACACCGAAAACAAACCAAAAACCCCATGAGGCGCACCTGAGGCGCCTCAACCGATTTTTAAAACAATGGATATATGTGTCCTGGGTACATATATGTATCTTACATTCCTACCCAAATACTCTTTTACATATACATATATGTAAGATTGGTACATATATGTATCCTACCATTATACTATTTTTTTCACATTCAATTGATTGATCATCATCACCATAGTTATCAAAGTTACATATATGTATCTCATAAGGTTACATGTATATAACCTAGGTACATATATGAATCCTACTTGAAATACCATTTTTCCATCTAGTTCATCGTTATCTTCATCTTCATCTTGGTTACATATACGTAACTAAGTTCATTATCATCATCTTCATCTTGACATTACCAAGAATATTTCTTCTTTACTTGATTCATTATAACTCACTTAACACCTTTCCACATCTATCCACATGTATCCTATCCGTTTCTCCATCTTCGATCATGAGGTTGAGCCCTAGTCGTACCCAAATATTGATTTGCGGATATGAATGGAGTAGATAATCATGTTCTTCGATGGTGGTTTGTTCATATTAATATATTTATCATATCAATCGATTCCCATCTAAATCAATTTCTTATCTAACACCTTTCCACTATCGAACCCATCACAATATTTGTAATTAAATGCCGATTACGCCTGTGCCATGGTGCTAGTAGTGTTCGTAGGTGCCGATAGGAGTAGATGCTGGTGATCGATGGTGGCAAGGCGGTGATGCGACGGTTCAATTGGCATCATCGACGGATTGTAATTTTTAATCAAGAGTTATCAGCTTGATTGAATCTTTAATTTGATTTTAGTTAGTTCTATGAATATGGAAGATGATGATTTAAAGAGAAATTGGTTAAAAGTCAATAAGGAATTGAAAGTTCAAAAATATTGCCTAAATTAGTGGAGTGAAAGTTTACTTAATTACCCTTTTATTTAGAAGAATTAAAAAAACTATTAGAAATTATGTGATTGGTTGATATTGGTTTTCTTGGTTTTCTTGGTTTTCTTGGTTTTCTTGTATAATGGTGGTTTTCATTTGATCCCTCATATCTCTCTCTCTATATATATATATGATGCTGAAAAGATAAATTAAAATAAAGTTTTTTAAATTATAATGATATAAAAAAATTACCATGTTCCACAATAGAAACAAATGAAGGTAAAACAATTGAACATAAAATTAAAGAAAAAAAATATTAACTAATGAACAAATTTGATAAAATCTACAAAATTATGTAACGATGATACGTAACTAAGACAAGAAACAATTAAAATTAAAGACTAATTGTTCATAAAGATGTAAATACTTATATATGTAATGATATTTAAAGTTATAAATAATGTGTAAAAGTCATAACAATGAAATGTTGTTAAAAACAAATATTATCAAAAATATGAATAATGTCATGAATTCAAAAATTAATTAAGAGAAAAATATTATTTCAAAAGAAAATATGACAAAAACTTCTATTTTAATAAAACGAAATTTGTTAACGGTAATACTAAAATTAATAACTTAACCATTTTTTGTCAACATAAATAACAATTTTTTATAAAAAGTGTCAAACAAATTAAAAGTAATAATTTATCATTAATATAATATTTATTGTAGTTGATATGAGTTAATTTGTAATTGATATGAGTTAATAGTTTCCAAATTTATTGTAACTCAAGATTAAAAGACGCAGCGACATGTGGCAATGCACATGTGGCTTTTAGGTGGACGTGCTGAAATACGCCACGTGTACTTATAGTTAGTCTTTTATTACAAGTTATAGATTTCTACCATGTTTCTCCCTTTTTGTTCCTATTTTTCTATCTTTTCCCATCAAGTGCATGGCCCCACAACCACAATTTTATTTCACCCCATATGAAGCAAATGGGACCCAAAAAATTGAAATGATGTAAAACCAAAACCAGTGTTGTAAAAATCATGACTAGCCTCTGATTAGTTGGTGATTAATCGCTATTGGAGGCTGGCCGCTTCGTTTTTCACCAAATCGGAGGTTCTAGGTGCTAATCAGTTAAAATCAGACCTAGCCGGTCCAAATCGTCCTAATCGGAGGTGTTTCGACGATGCCGGATTTTTAGATTCCGACCGAATTTGGCTGATTCCGGCGGTTACTTCTGCGCCGGTGGCTGGAACGACAGGGAGGGGGAATGACATGGTTGTACTTTAGTAAATGATTTAATTAAGTTTGTATGTATTAACTTTTAACCCCCTGAATGTTCATAAATTTACAATTTAACCCCTAAACTTGTTTATTATTACATAAATGTTTAAAACTAATGTTATTTATACATATATTTGCAAAAGTATGCACAAAAGTCTGATTCTGATTAATTTTGATTAATCCCTAGTCGGTCTGATGGCGATTTCTACAACACTGACCAAAACTAACCCAACCTCAAATTTCAGCACTAGATTTTCTAATCTCACAATTAGCCACTTAAACAAGTTTCAGTCATTGAGTTGAAATTTTATGTGCTTACATTGTATATTTTGTCTTGCAGCAATGAGAATGACGTTACCTTGAAATTGGGAGAAATTCTTATATCGAATGCTAGGGTTAATCAAGTGTTAACAGAAACAAGTGTTATGAACAAAAACCTGGTATGGTTTTGTTCCATTCTATTTGATTTTTTTAACTTGAATATACTGGCACTTTTTCTACAAGGACAAAAACTTAAGGTGTTTATGAACATTATTTTACCCAAGATTTGGTATTCTCCATCTCAAACATCCTTTAGGCCATGTTTGGTTTATATTTAGGAATCACTATGAGTATATATGGGATTCGCCAATGAGTCCTAGATCAACTGGTTTAGGAGGAGGCACCCTATGACTTTCCAAAGTGAAGGTCATGGGTTGGAGTCTTATTTGGTGCAATATGCTCCAAGTGGGCCAAGAGTTTTACCATAGTGGTTTCACCACAGTGGGCCTTTGGGTGGTGGGTTTCCCTTGGAATAGTGGGCGAGCCGGGTCACTAGCATTGTCTGTGTTCGCGGGCGTGGGTGGCCTTTGGCCAATGAGTTTACCCGGGTGACTGGGCTTAAAAATCATTCGTTGGCCTTTCAAAAAAAGTATATATGGGTTTCATAACATGATGGACCAGGAATGTGTATGATTTTATAAACCCTAACCTATTTAGTGGGTATGGAGGATTCCTAATTTCATGGGTCCTCATGCTAAAACACTATCAAATCCATACCCTCAAAAGTAAGACTTCTTATTTTCGACTTTGCAGTATTTTTATTATGATGATGATGATGATGTTGTTGTAGGTTGTTTGGGAGCATCTACAATATACAGTTGCACAATACATAAACAGTGATGTCCGTGTACCACCATCATTTACTTCTTCACAAAATTCAAAACCAACGACCGGTCTTGTTCAACGTATGAAAGGGAAACAAGGACGTTTTCGGGGGAATTTATCTGGGAAACGGGTTGAGTATACTGGCAGGACTGTTATTTCTCCCGATCCGAATTTAAAGATTACAGAGGTAGGGAGATTTCAACCTGTTTACGAGAACATGTTATTTTAGGTTGCATTTCACGAATGACTAGTAAAATACGGTAAAGCGTAAAATATATCTCATCATGTAACAGGTTAAACAAGCAAACTAGACTAAAGTTGTTTAACGTGTGTGTAACTACCATCATAAAGTAGTTATTGTAATGTACTTAGTAGATTTAAATATTAATGAAATTCAAAAGACTGGACAAAGATGTATTGGCTAGGTGACATGATTTGTTTGAGCTGACATTAGTTACCTTTTGACCCATATCTATCTTTATAGTTTACCTATATACATGAAATTGGGTTGATTTGGGTTGCATTTGTTTGAGGGCGGCCTTGGAGCAACTAGTAAAGTTGTTTTGTGACCTTAAGGTCATGGGTTTAAGTCGTGGGAAACAACCTTCTACACAAAATATAGGGTAAGGTTGTTAGTTGCGTACATCAAATCGCGAAGCGATCCGGTCTCTCCTCAAAACGGGAGATAAATAAAGCACGGGTTACACTTTTATTGGGTTGCTTTTGTTTGATAACGTCATAATGGGTTAAACTAGTAATATATAAAAGGGTGGCTTAAATTGAAATGTGGTGATTTGGTCAAAAGTCATTTAGCATATTATTAAAAAGTTTACAACGTCCAAAATCATTTTATTTAATAGAGGTTATATTACTACATCTTCACATAATTATTTTAATCATACTTGTTAGATGATATATTTACAAAGTCAAAAAATGGACTTGGTCGACCCAATGTGTTTTCGCCGGCACACCAAATCACTTGTTTTAACCTTTTATCATACTTGCCACCTCTAGTGTGGACAAAATCTGTTATCATTTATGATCTTGGAGTACTTATTGATTTCTTATGATGAGATTATTGATCCAGGTGGCCATTCCTATTTTAATGGCTCGCATTTTGACTTACCCTGAGCGTGTTTCACATCACAATATAGAGAGACTGAGGCATGCAGTGCGTAATGGCACCTCTAAATACCCTGGTGCAAAGCATATCAGAAAGCCAGATGGTACCATGATGTAAGAATTGTTGGTTCTCTAGTGTTGTGAGTTTGAGCTCTGATTTGCAAGGTCAGGTGGGTTGGGAAACATTTTGCTGATGAGTGAACATGTATTAATGAAGTGTATTGCCACAGGTCTTTGAGTATCAATGCCAGGAAACGTTTGGCTGATGAGTTGAAATTTGGTGACATAGTTGACCGTCATTTAATAGATGGTGATGTTGTCCTTTTCAATAGGCAACCCAGCTTGCATCGCATGTCAATCATGAGTCACAGGGTGAGTTTGTTGAATTTTGTTTTCAATAAAAGCTGCAATTTTATTAATAGTTACATGATTCAATTTGATAGTTTTGTTATTTGGTGTTTATAGGCAAGAATTATGCCTTGGAGGACATTGAGATTCAATGAATCAGTTTGTAATCCGTACAATGCTGATTTTGATGGTGATGAGATGAATATGCATGTTCCACAAACGGAGGAGGCTCGAACAGAGGCTCTAATGCTAATGGGGGTAATCATCTCTACAAACTCCTCAAATTACATATATGCATGGTATCATATTTAACCTTGTAAAATATAAGGGTCTCATATTTGTCCAATGTAAATATATTATATATCAAAATATCAACTACACCTAAATGAGCAGTCTAATCATAATTATTAATTAAGCTCAAACTACATAAATATCAAATATCAAATTATTTGATCATTGTTAAGAACCAAAACAGTCAGCTTAATTTAAAAAAAGATGAACGTACAGAGATAGACCCAATTCGAGAAGGGTTGATCTCCAATTACAAGATAAAACAAAAATTGAATATCCTCCCAACTAAGCGCCAACTTGATCTGGGTTTCTAAATTGGCCGCCAAAACCTACTGCGACCCGATTCAATCCTTTGACCCGATCCACTTAACCCGGGATTGTATCAATACTTCCCACCTGGAAACATGACTTGCCCTCAAGTCAGGTAATTGAAAGCCGGGTCTTACTTCCTACTTTCTGACCCGCGAAAGGTTCAATAGTAAGATGACAAAATGCTGCTGATTTTTGGAATTTCGGTGTGATTCCTTGCAGCGTGTACTCCTAATCCTCAATAGTAAATGCTAAAAACCTTGTTTTCCGGTTAGCTTGGACCGTGTTGACTTTTGCTAGCCATTGGATGCCTAAGACCACATCGGTTCCTCCAAGTGAGAGCGGATAAAAGTCTTGGGTGGTCTTGGGTGATTTGAAGAGCTCCAATCTTTAGAACGACATCTTTGCATACCCAATTACAACTAAATAACTAATGCCATCCTTATTGCCAATCTGTACCCCAAATTGTGAGACCTCTTGTGTGGGTGGGGTTGTCTTTGCTACGGAAGCATCACTAAAAAAATTATGGGTTGACCCACAATCAATCAAAACCTATATTTGGGAAGTTTTAATAGAGCCTTGAACGGTCAGGGTTGGGTGATGTGACATGCCCATAATTGCGTGTAAGCTAATCTCAACCTTGTCTTCTTGGAAAATCACTCCTTCGACACTCTCCCTGGCATCCTTAGCATCTTTCTCACCTGCTTCCAACATGTGTAGTGAACTAGTCTAGAATCGATGTCATGGGCTATACTTCTCACCACACTTGAAACATTCCCCCTTAAGGTACCTAGCATGCTTTTTAGTGTCTGAGATATGTAGGGATTAGACTGGTCATGTGGTTACCGTTGTTGCAATGGTTGAAGGAGTTGGCTTATTGGTGACGATAACATGCGAGATCATTTCCTTCTGAGTGTGGGCTGTTTTTTACTCGAATTCAAGTGCTAAGCTCATAGCATTTTAAGGCTTGTGAATTCGAACATTAGCCTTCAATTCTTTCTTGAGACCGTTTAAGAAACTCCCAAAAGGCAATGGTCGGGCCAATCGGTGACTCTATATGATCTTTTTGTAAATTCTTGTCTATATTCCTGGACCGAGCCTGTTTGTCTGATGCTACATATGTGCTCAAATGGGTGAAACAACTAGGCCAAAGTTTTTGGTGAGGGCTCATACCGATTCTTCCCAAAAAGTGATGGGTAGATCATGAGACAACCACGAGGACAAGTCTAGTGCGTCTCTAAGTTCATGTAAGCGACATCCACCTTCTCCATATCGCGTATGTCATAGTACCTGAAACACTTATCTGCCTTGAGAACCCAGCCTCTTGGATCACTATCGCTATACTTGGGAAATTCAATCTTGTTAGGGCGATACTAACCAGAATTCTAGGAGGACTCCCCTTCTTCGTATCTCTCCCAACCGTTGTGTGATTTCTCCTTGTTCTTGGATTACGATTTGAGGTCTGCAACATCCTTCTGTAGAGACAAGAGAGTACTTAATTTTGTAGTGATCGCTGCTAGTTGGGTCGCAACTGGGTCGGTGGGTTCCCCCCGCTGTCACCTCCTCGTTTGCACCATTGTTGTTTTCCAACAATGTTAAGAACCAAAACAGTCGGCTTGATTTAAAACAGGATGAACATACAGAAAAGACCCAGTTTGAGAAGGGTTGATCACCGATTACAAGATAAAACCAAAACCGAATATCCTTCTAACTAAGTGCCAAATTGATCAGAATTTCTAAATTGGCAGCCAAAACCTGCTTCGACCCGATCCAATCCTTCGATCTGATCCACTTAACCCGGGAATGTATCAATCATTGTACTCGTGGAACTTTTCTTGTCTGCAATAAACAATTTCTTACAATAATTGCTACTGAAGGATTAAATAGCAAAAAAAACCTTTATATTTGTGAACCATTTCAAAGCGTAGCGTTTTTTTTTCCGTTTATGTTGTGAAGCAAGCTGAACTGATTTTGTTTTGTTTACCAATGGACAAAATTGTAATTTGTTTTTGTAGTTTTGGGTTTAATGGAATGGGTGAAATTTATGAGACCTTTGGTGTTTTGTAAGGTTAAATATGATATTATGAGATTTGGAGGTGGAACCACGTGCTTTTGTACTTTTATAAGGAGAGATATGAAACTTGCGCAGATTATTTGTCATATCACACTTTATGATTACTATTATTGCCACTTAGTTTTTTGTTTATTATACTGCAGGTGCAGAACAATTTATGCACACCAAAAAATGGGGAGATCTTGGTTGCATCCACTCAAGATTTTTTGACATCTTCATTTCTTATAACAAGAAAAGACACATTTTATGACCGTGCCTCATTTTCACTCATGTGTTGTTATATGGGTGATGCAATGGATATACTTGATTTGCCAACTCCTGCTATAGTTAAGGCAAGATATGAAATTGCCATTGTATATTTTGTGTTCTGTCATCTCCATTCCATCACAGTGATTATTGTAGCATTTGGTATGATGGAATCAAAGGATTGGGAATGGTTCATTCTATTAAATTGATTAAAACCTATGTTTTGTTGCTTTGTCAGAAAAAATGGAACTAGAGTAGGCACCATATCAACAGTTTAAAGTAGGCACCATCTCGACAGTTCGTAAGAAAAACTCATTTTATACTTAAAGCCAACCAAACATGATAATGTAATTATCCTCTTGTTACTTTGATCACTCATTACCCTGTCTATTTCATCCCATTCCAGTGAACCAAGCCAAAGAAACCCCTTGAAATCTTGATTTTGGATTTTAAATGCATATATGCAGTTGTGTTGTTTAATATCAATATATTACTATTTGTTTTGCAGCCCGTAGAGCTTTGGACTGGTAAACAATTATTTAGTGTACTTTTGCGGCCACATGCAAATATGAAAGTTTATTTGAATCTCACTCTTACTGAAAAGAGTTACACCAAAACGAGTGGAAAAGGGGTCAAGCCTTATGAGACGATGTGCCCTAATGATGGATATGTCTACATTCACAATAGTGAACTTATAAGTGGCCAGCTTGGAAAGGCTACTTTAGGTTTGTTATCTGTCTCTTACTATATTGTAACAGTTTAAAACAGCCGCCTTTTGGTACAGTTAAAGACAAGACTGTTAAATAAGTCGGCCAGAGGGCGTTTGATTCGGCCAAGAAATTGTTTTAAAGTTAGAATTGGAGTAGGAAGCGTTAGCTTAATGATCAAGTTTGTTTAGTATAAAAACAGGGTACGCATTCAGTTTTTTTTAGATTGTCGAGTTGTATTAATATCAAAGAGTCGATCTCAAGGTTGAGATACAGAATTGTTGTTTTATTTTTCTTTTTGTTTTTTGCTTTTTTTCAGTTTGCCTCTGCTTTTCAGTGATTATCACAACTGAATCTGAGAATCACCAATTGGCAGCTTCAGTTTCATGCACTAGAAATACACTTTGGCAACTTGCGATCCCGTTCAAACCAATTGACCCTTTTCTTTTTAGTGTTTGACTTGTTAGATATGAAACATAGCCTGAACCAACTTTGGTTTGTTGTTCATAAATTGCCACCTCTGCAATATATGCATATTATCTGCATATAGTTTGGATGTTTTTCTCTGATTTAAATGTTTTCAAAAGCATTTAAAAACCTCATCATATGGGTTTCTCAGATACATCTGTTGGCCATAATAGATTCATGTAATTAACTGTAAATTATATGGGTAGTTAATAACTTTACTTTTGTAGCAGAATGTAATAATTTTCATAGGGATACTAGCTCTTTACCGAAAAGTTGCTGATTGTAACATTTGAATTTGAACTTAGGGTATCATTTTCTTGATGGTGCTCAGAGCATGACTTTGATCTATTTTTGTACTTTTATTCTAACCTCAATTCATCAATACATCAACTAATTGCATATACTCCTTTTTTGCTGTCCTACTGGCAAATATAATGCTGGGTGACTGTATATAACTGGATCATGAATTCGTCCTTAGACTTTGTTTTCTAGGTATATACAACGAGTTGGTTGGATAACAGTCAAGATGGTAACTTTTTGTATGGGTTGGGCTGACCATTTTTCTAAAATATTCATACAACTGCTACAGGGAATGGAAACAAAGATGGACTTTACTCTGTTCTTCTTAGGGACTACAATTCACATGCCGCAGCTGCTTGTATGAACCGCTTAGCAAAACTAAGGTATGTTGTTAGCACCATGTGACTACATTTTGTAAATCCAAGATAGCTGAAAAGTTATATACTTATATTTGTACAGTTTACTTTATACTGTATTTATATGGTCCTTTTAAGCATATACTCCTATTTGATTACTTGAAATTTGAGTTTGGATTGTGCAATGTTTCTTAGTACCTTAGGGGTACATTTTTGCATCAAATTATTAGAATGCACTATGTCAAGTCTGTCAATTCCAACTAGAGGTGGCAAAATGAGCAGGTTGTGAGATGTGTTACGGGTCAAAACGGGTAATTTTTAATGCAGATTGGTTTTAGTTCACCCACAAACACTTTTCTTTTCTATATATTTAGTTGTGTTTCTTGGGTAAAAAGGACAGTACCCCAACAATGTTATATCCATGAAATATATTAGTTGTTATGAATAATTGCTGTGTTAAGTTTATTACGTGAACTGGTTTAGTGCGATAATAGATTAATTATTGAATAAAAATAATTTAGGAGGCTGTATACTTTAAAATGCACTTTGGTGACTCAACCTGTTTTAAATCATTTGACATATTTTTTTTAAGATCTTATCTTAATTTGTTCCACTTGACTTGCTTGAAATATATCATAACCCAAGTCTACTTGTTTATAAGTAACTGGTAGACGTTGCCACCCTATTTTGAAAACGTGTTGGCTGTGATGCTAAATTCTACTGTTTATTTCTGTCGATATGTATACATGATTTATATTAGCACTATATAAACTGCAATCTCTGCATTTCTTGGGACACACAGATTCCTTTCTCTCCCTGTCTATGCACACACACATATTATGCATACATACATATATAGACATCATGAATCAAGTGAGAGATATAAGATTAATATTATTTTGATGCAGTGCTCGGTGGATAGGAAACCATGGATTCTCAATTGGAATTGATGATGTTCAGCCTGGTGATAACTTGAATGACAATACCCATAGAATCATTTCTGAAGGGAATAAGAAATGTGACAATTTCATACTTGATTTTAATAAAGGAAAGCTCAAGTTGCAACCTGGTTGTAATGCTGCTCAGACCCTTGAAGCTGAGATAACTGGTGTCCTAAATAAAATCAGAGATGAAACTGGAAAGGTAATACAACATTTGTTTCTAACAGTAGTTGGTGTTTAAGGCTTTTGTCTATTAATTGTGCTTCCAGTGTTGAAACTAGATGATGATATTATAATCTATAAGGTGAAAATTATGCGAAACAAGAACATAAAATAAGCTTTTATATGTTAATTTTACATAAACATAGCTGACGGTTATGTCAATGATACCTAACAAGATATAGCACCTTCGCTTTTAACTTATTCTTACACCTATTTAATATTATCATCTTTAAGATCATTCTTACGTTATTAAAAATTCTAATCTGCTTGTGTTAGATATATATATATTTTTAATTTTGCATCAAGTCATTAGTCAAACTAGTCAATCAGGTTCGTGAACGTCTTGTTTATTATTCCCTTTCCTCAATAGCAACTTTAACGCACCAACCCTATATGTACTCCACATATTTGTACAAGTGGGACTTGAACACGACTACTTGGTTGGGGAACACTCAAGATGCACAATTCTTGTTATTTTGTCTTATTTACAACTTTTATGTAGTTATATAATATTTATATATATTCTACTGTATATCTAGTTGTAGTTCAAAGATTTCTCACATCTAGACTATAGTACTGAATCACAGCTCATTTAATTCTTAGTCAAATAAGAAAGGGTATAATAAAATAATAATCTTAGTTTTATCTAAATAATAGTTCAAAGTATACACATAGATAATGGTAAATTACATAACGTTTATTTATTTCATGATGACTATTTGTTGATTTTAGGGATACTTTTATTGTTTATAGTTAAGGTTGAGTAGATGGGGCCAAATGGTGAATCATGTTGAGTAATGTGTCAAACAAGTAACCTGTCGAACGGGTCATATTTTGAACTGCGTTGAACGGGTTTGGATTGAAACAATTCATTTTTCAAACTGGGTCGTGTTGGGGTTAAGTTGGGTCTAGTCAAACCCATTAGTTTTCTTTTTGAGTTTTAATAAATGTTAGATTGTAATTCTTTGTATTAGTTTGTATTTGTATGTTTAGTGGTGGATGTGTTAAGTCTTGAAAGTAGAGGGACTTAATGTGTAAATAGTTAGTTCTAACTAACACTATAAATAGGTGATTAGTGTGTATTAGTGAACTGACTTGATAATTCACTTAAGAAACATTCAGTACAGTTTTGTTAGTTACTTTCTGTTTCTATCATTTGGTATCAGAGCTGTAACGGCTCTCGATCCAAAAACCGGCCTCTCTCTCGCGATCGATCTTGATCTCCCGCTCGGTTCCAATCGCCGATCGAATTGAATCCCATTGGAATACAATTCGTGGAACTCTCGATTACAATCATCTGTGATTGTAATTGATTCGTCCGGACTGATTCATTTGCGGAATTGACCCCGATTCAAGACCCTGCAGTGAACTCGATGGCAGATTGCGGTGCACAGGTGGTGCTGAAAGACACGAGCGACTCTATTTCCTTCAAGATCCCGATTCTAACCCCGACGAATTACACCTCCTGGTCAATTAAGATGGAAGCGTTCATGGATGCCCAGGGAATCTGGGATGCCATAGAACCCCCTGGTACAACCGCAGTTGATGTGAAACTGGACAAGAAGGCGAGGGCCTTCATCTTCCAGTCTTTGCCAGAAGATGTCTTGATGCAAGTGGTTGCATTCAAGACTGCGAAAGATGTCTGGGATGCCTTGAAGAAAAGGTATGTAGGGGATGAAAGAGTTAAGCAGGCCCGAATTCAAACACTAGATCATGAGTTTGAGATGTTGAGCATGGGGGAAATGAGTCAATAGACGAGTTCGCTGGGAAAATGGGTGAATTAATCTCAAGATACAGAGCTCTGGGAACTGTGATCCCAGATGAGAAGCAAGTCAGGAAGGTCTTGAAGGCTGCACCTGAAAAGTACCTGCCAATTGTGGCTGCAATTGAGCAGTTCTCTGATCTTGAGAAGATGCCGTTTGAGGAACTAGTAGGGCGGTTGAAGGCCTATGAGGAGAGGTTGAGACCAGTAGCTAGAAGTAAGAACTCATCTGGTCAGCTCCTCCTGACCAGAGCAGAATGGCAAGAAAGGACAAGGAGTGAGTCCAAAACTGAGTACTCGAGGGGTAGTGCCACTAGTGATAACAAAGCAAGAGGCAGAGGAAGAGGAAGGTTTACAAAAAGCAGGGGAGGAAAATCCAACCCTGAGAACTGTGAAAGAGGTGTGAGTACCAACAAGAAAGATAAGAGGAACATAAGATGCTATAATTGTGATAAGCTAGGGCACTATTCGAGTGAATGCAAGGCTCCTAGGAGGGGAGAACAGGAGGCACATCTTGCACAGGCACAAGAAGATCAGGAACCCACCTTGCTGATGGCAAAACTCTCAAGAGACTTAGGTCTATTGCAGGAACAGGGGGTGTTTCCCCAAAGATTGCCACAGGAAGGGGATACTTGTTCCTGGTATCTTGATAATGGGTCCAGCAACCACATGACTGGCATCCACTCCCACTTCACTGATCTTGATGAAGGTGTCACAGGAAAAGTGAAGTTTGGGGATGGATCAGTGGTTGTTATCAAAGGAAGAGGTTCAATCTGTTTTCAGTGCAAGAATGGAGAACACAAAGTAGTCACAAATGTGTACTACATACCTGCATTGAGGAGTAACATCCTAAGCCTAGGCCAACTTGATGAAGTGGGCTGTAGGATATTAATGGAGAATGGATTCTTGTGGGTGTATGAAAGCAATGGAAGAACACTGATGAAGGTGAAGAAATCTGAAAACAGACTGTACAAGATCCATTTGCAGGTTGCAATACCTAGGTGTCTATTGACTGTGATGAATGACACTGCCTGGATATGGCATGCTAGGCTTGGCCATTTGAATTTTGAGGCCATTAATCAAATGTCCAAGTTAGGCATGGTCAGAGGTATGCCAAAAATTAATCACAAGTCACAACTGTGTGAGAGTTGCTTAGTAGGAAAGCACATGAGTCAGTCCTTTCCTGGTTTTAGCAACTTCAGAGCAAAAGTCCCACTGGAACTTGTCCATGCAGACTTGTGTGGTCCCTTAGAACCACCCACACCTGCTGGAAACAAGTATTTCATGCTGCTGGTGGATGATTGCTCAAGATACATGTGGGTGTACATACTCAAGTCAAAGGACCAGGCACCTATAGCTTTTCAGCAGTTTAAAGCTCAGATTCAGGTGGAAACTGAATACAAACTTAAGGCTCTGAGGACTGATAGAGGAGGGGAATTCACTTCAAGAACCTTTGAGCAACTATGCAGTGAAGATGGAATCAAGAGGTTCTTGACAGCACCATACACTCCACAGCAAAATGGAGTGGTGGAGAGGAGGAACCAAACTGTGATGGGCATGGTAAGATCTATGTTAAAGTCAATGAATATGCCTTTGTATTTGTGGGCTGAGGCAGTAAGACAATCAGTCTTCCTGCTGAACAGAAGTCCAACTAAGGCCTTGGATGGAATTACCCCTTATGAGAGTTTGTACAATAGGAAGCCTAATTTGAAACACCTAAGAGTGTTTGGGTGCAAAGGATATGTGAAAGTGCCAAGCAATCAGCTTAGAAAATTGGAGGATAGAAGTAAACCAATGGTTCTTCTAGGCATAGAACCAGGCTCCAAAGCCTACAGAATGTTTGATCCAGATAAGGGTAGAATAGTGGTCAGCAGAGATGTAAAGTTTGAAGAAGGAGTACCTTGGAATTGGGAAGATGATAAGCATGACCAACCAAGACAGAAGTATGCAGACTTTGGAGTGGCAGTGACCCAAAGTGTGCAGAGTCATGCTTCTTTGGATGAGGCTGAGATTTCTAATGCCCATGATGATGATGGTATTCAAGGGGCTGATGGTGATTTTATGGGTCCTGAAGTTGATCATGTTCAGGATTCAGGGGGTGTACATGAGGAGAATACTTCTGATGATGATCTGATTCCCAGATCAACTTATGATGACACTCCTTCAAAAGGATTCAGAAGTATGGAAGATGTGTTCAACAGAACAGATGTCCAACAGCAGATACCATTTGAACCTCCTGTGTTTGAAGAATCAGAATTGTTGTTGATGAGGGAACCAA
>BJCM01272391.1:0-25511 GCA_018326385.1 Flaveria bidentis | reverse complement strand
GATATATATGAATTGAATATTATATTAAGACTTCCACATGCCACATCATAATGTTGAGAAATGTTATTGGGTGCTTGAGCAATGGTGTTTCTCCTCATAAAATGTTGATAGAAATACTTTGCAGATGATATTCCTGCTGTCAGAAATATGGGTGTCCACCATCCTCTAGAGTCACACACAACATGCATAAATGATTAGTATGTAAATAAATATTAACTTTGCAATCTGTGATGGAACTCGTATAATGAAAGCTCTATTACCTTTTCTAATCCTTGAGGCTGAACTTTGTAAATCACTATCAACAGTAAAAAGCTGCAACCAGGAATAAATCAGTAGATAACCATAGTCAAAAGAAACTACGTACTAAGATATCAACCAAAAAGCATACCGTTAACATGTCTAAAAGACCCGCATTTTTATCAATGAAGGAGAAGTCTCCATGTATATAGGCCTCACCAAGACCTAAATCAGCTTTTGTGACGATCTACATAAAGTTTTTCGCACGACAAAACATTCATACAAGATATATATGACACTGTGTATTAGATGTAACATGCTAACTTTGTTAAGAGTAAATAAAAATCCTTAAAAGTATTAATATTGTAAGAGAAAGGCATTAGGCCATTAACCTTCCAATAAAATTGGGTAGTGTGCGCTTTTACATAAACTTTTAACGAACTTTTCCTTTTGGTTCCTTCAAAGGTGAACATTGTGCCCCCTTCTTCAATTAAACTGTAAAAGATAAAAACTTCATAATTAAAGTCCATAGATGAATTAAACAAAATATATTGATTTTAAGATTTTTTACGAGCACCTTCTCTATCTTTCGGGACAGTGGAAAGGGTTGCCATCATGCTACCCTTCCACAGCCTATCATAGCATTCTACTAAGAGTGCGATTTTTATGTCTATTTGTTTGTTCTAAATTTTAGGGTCTAATAGTTATGTTTTCTAAATTTCGTAATCACAAAGGTCAACTTTCTGAATCGTGTAACACTTTAAATTAAAGTATTTCATGGTTACGAAATATATTGGTGAAAAGCAAGTGCTTAAATGAAATCTTTTTCTTGTGTGTGTTTATGACTGTGTGTTGATTTTGATCCAATTTATGAACAATAGGCATAGTTGCTGGTGTGTCCCAATTCCTCGATCAAAGTTGGTGAACATGAAGGGTTGGACTGTTAAGTTGAGATGATCGACTTGGCTTATGTTTAAAACAGACAGTGAGCAATCGGAAGAAGATATCAAGTAGTAAAGGGTAACTCACATTAAAGTTCCAACAACAATAAAATCTTGAAGAAACTTAACGATAAACGATCTTGCACCGGCTTCCATCATAGAGGGTACCATTTGTTTAGGGTTGCTTAGAAGTACACAACTCTTATTAAGCATGACGTATTTTGATGTTCTTCACTCGATTAAGTCGATGCATTATGGAGCTTAAACCAGTTATCCACAAGATACTTTAATATGACATTGTTTGCTCGGTATAGTAAGGTTTAATTTACAAACGAATTGGAATTTACCTTCACCCCATCCTCATGTAATCCATGACCTATTGGAATCAAGTCCAAGTTAGTAGAAATATTATATATCATGAAAACCATAAAGATACCAAGATCTCAAACAATGAATACTCATAGAAAATATTAACTTCAGCGAAACATAATTAAGATATAAAATTCTAGCTTAATTTAGGGGGAAATGATTATTCATATAAACTTGAAAAACTAAATCATGTTATGCCACTCGATCCTTTTATCTCAGTGATATCATAATTTTCATTTCTGGTTACACATTAGAATTATAGTTGTGAATTGGCATAGGGGTAACCGCTACCTTCTGAATGTGTAAGATTTCGCGTTAACTTATAAGGGAATGCATGGTTGCATTCTTGCATTCATAGGTAAGAGATTCACTTTGTTGCATTTATAGATATAAGTTAGCTTGAAAAAATAAGTAATACTACCATATAACGCTCCACAAAACACTATGTTTCTCTTTCCTTGAATGGTATGAAGCTTAAGTAAAGCCTTTGATGCACCCACCGATGGAACTAGACATCTAACTGACCACTTAAGAGTTGTACGCTCTGGGATTTGAGGTGGGTTAAGTGTAACAAGAAAAGGTAGCCCCTTGTAGTCAATGTTCTGCATTTTAATATAATAATGAAATGGTTGTTAGCACCAGGAAAATATTTAAGAGTACTGGACTTAAAGACAGTTTGTTGATGTAACACTACTATAGAAAAATATATTTATAATATGATCATTTATACTAATTATTTTTTAAAATCCTTCAACCGTTCTGAAAAATAGTTTCACCTATGATCATAACCTTCTATTTTAACACTAGATTGATGGGTTACAATATGATCTTATGCACTGAAGGTTAAAGCAGGTATTCGCACATGTTCTACACCATCTTGGAATATTTATCAAGTTTCATGCCAAAGCTTCGCGACTAATGATAAAGAATAAGATGCAAAAGCACCATAGGTACCTGGATCACGTTAAACCAGTAGGTTAAGCATACTTTATTATCCATTGCTCCGTGGAAGTTACATGCACTCCATGTTTTTTGGTTTTGGGGCATTAACCTTGTGTCACGATGTAGGAACATATCACTGCATATGTGAGTTATAGAGTCAGTCTACATTTTTAATCATCAAGAAAATAAAATCATGAGAAATGTTATGTTCCTTCTTAAGGATGAAGAAATTAAAAAGCACGACATGCCAATACATAAACTAAGGGTGCTAGAGAGCACATGTTTAACGTATTCATTCCAAGTCATGAGGGCAAGCATACCTGGAAATATAATTAAAAGAGCCGAGTATATTTTTTTCTTCATATGAAGCTTGTTCTCCTATCATTCTAAGGGCATTTGAGACATGTGTGGCTATTATGCATCCATTACACCTTTCTTGAGAACCATCTTCACATGTTATCAAACAACCTATTCATTTCAAAGTAACATTCATTACCAATTTAAATATAACTTATTGTAGACATATGTCTTAACATCATGAGATATGCTATCAACAAGAGGAATTTAGATGGTAAGCACAAGTTTAATCCAAGGAACTTATTTCTCAAATTATACATTAATAATGATGAAGATAATAAGAAAAGAAGACATGATTAAATAGTCATTTTAGATGTCCATATAATAATATATTTATATGTTATATAATATTTGATTCTCATTTTTTTATATATTATATACGTGTTTAACATTCTAGTAAAAACATCTCGGATCATGATAGCATTGTTATAAAGAAAATTATTCAACTAAACTAGTTAAAGAAACTATTTACCATTATCGAGTCTTGAGACAGATTGAACTGGACAATTCATTCGTATTTGACAGCCTTTACGTTCCAGATCCTCTTTGAGCTATCACTCATTAGAAATATATATAGTTATGACGGTCTAATTATGAATTAGTTAGCTCTAGAGTTAAGATAAAAGAATCACCTTTCTAACAAAAGTTTGTGAACCGTTTTTGATTGTAAGTCATTGAGGACCACCAAAAACCTAATAAAAGATGTACCAATAAGCTCAAGATAGAATATTATTCCCTTAGCACGTTTACACATGTTCCAACTTTAATTATGTAATATTCTGATATTAGTAACATCAAAATTAGTTAGCTTGGCGATTGAACATGTTCATTACTAATATGTAATTTCTTTTAGTTTACCTTTATTTAATCTTTCATTAATATTTACTAGTTACAAGAGTCATTATGTGACCATGTTCTTCCTACTTTTTCTCGTTCACCATATGCCTGGTTAACAACAATTGCAATCTTACTATGTTGCATGATAGAGTTACGGAAATGTGATTCTCCTCTTTTGTTTGTAATAACTAATTAATTACTCTCTTTTAGTTGATACATCGTGCATATATTTTTTCTTTTAAGGGAACAATAACTCCCCCGAGAGCTCTTTCTCTCTCTAGAACCTTGCGAGTGAAGAAATTAAGGAAAGATGTGGGTGATGGCACCTTACTATTTATAGTAACTTTTAGAGAAAAATTCCCCCAATTTGACATCTTTAGTCTCTTAGGTTTCATTTAATTCATGTGACTTTCCCGCTTTACTTGTTTTTTAGAAGAGTTATACTTGAAGATTATGGTGATTGTGAAAGAATGAGAGAACTAAAAATGCAGAGAAACTCGGAATTTGTTCCGCATTGTAGGGCCAAATTGAAGAACACATTGGTACCTGTGGTGTGTATGTATAGATATCACTAAAGAGATTAAAAATACAAGCTTATTTGTCGACACTGAATCATAGAGTTTTGTAGTTTCCTCACAAGATAAAAGTCTTGAAATAACTTTGAGTAACCATGTGACTTGATGAAACCTTGCAATGTTTCATGGTGACTAGTGTCTCGGTTGTCTTCCAAGTACCTATGTTATATATACAAATGATTTAAATATATGCATGCATTCTTTTTCTCACAATACATCTTTGTTTGATTGGCAAATTAAAATAGTATCAATTTCAATCTCAAAAGCCTTTACCCACATAAGTAATACAATTGTACATAATATGAGCCTCTAGACAATGTATACATTCGAAACAAAATTAAGTTTATTATTATTATTTTAGTTTAGTATTATTAATAAGTGTGTGCTTTACTGATTTTATTATTTTTTTCAAAATTTGTTACTCGGTTACCCCTAAATAATGCAATTTGTGTACCTCAAAGCATCATCATTAAACTTGCTTACTTCCTTGAGCATATACCAAAAGTTAGGATTTAGTAGATTCTTTTTCTGTGAAAACAAACTTGAGAAACCATTTCTATTGCCCCATTCCCAGCCATGACTATCATCTAAGCTCATTGAGAATGACATATCAGAAGCCTCCATGTCAACTCCAAGTGTCTCTAATAGCTCCATCATGTTGGGACTTGTCACCTGCATATATAACAGATCACTAGCTTTAGTAAATTCGTGTATTACACGAATAGAATAAATAAAATATTAATATAATAAAATATATCAATTATAAAATAATATTCTAAGCTATGATATGACTGATATTACGTATAAAAAATTGATTATAACTAATAAAAAAGTAATATCAACTTTTTAAAATTTTGCTTTAAATTTTTTCTCAAAAAAATAATATTTTGTTATAAAACAAACTGTATAAAAATATATTTTTTAAAATTTTTCTTATTATAACTCCCAAAATTAATTATTTTTGGTTTTAAAAATTGAATTTTTAAAAATACCAATTTTTAAAATATTTTATTTTTCAAAAAAAGTTTTATGCTTTAGAAAAATTTATTATTTTATAAAAGTTTTATTTATTTAGAAATAACATTAATAAATAGATTTTTTTTAATTTATAAATGTAAAAGAATGTTTATTAGTAATTAAGATAATTATTTAAGATGAGAGAGACGGAAAAAATTTGATGAGAATAATTGTGGTGCTGACACGTGACACCTTAAGTTACTTTTTTATTATAATAGTAAGATTATAAGTATTTCAATGTGTGATATTTCAAAAACAACTCGCTTATATAGACAAATCAAACAGTTTATAAATGAGTTGTAATTATAAATGGGTTAAAAGGATTGTAATAAGGTTGTCAAGTAGCTTATAAAACTCAACTAAACTAAACAAATGCTAACATCAAATAGGAATTGAAAACAATACTTACTGGATTAAAGGCCATGAATCCCAAATCCAAATCTACGCCATCCACTACCGGCGGTCTTGGCATGACCACCGAGGCGCTCCTCCTTCTTGTATAAGACCACCTCCGCCCCCGCCTTCACCAAAACGTACGCTGATACCAACCCGCTAAAACCTCCACCAACCACTACAACCCTCATCTTAGTATTCTTCTTCCCAACTTATAATCTTATATTCTTGCAGTGAAAAGTTTAGCCAGTGATGCAAAAGACGATAAATCAATTTGATAATTAAACAAAAAAAAATCTAGTTAATTAACGAAATATCAGAAGAGGACAAGAGGTACATTTTTTTAGAGTGAAACATAGTTTTTTTCATAATTGATTTAGGAAAAGTGAATCTAAGTAAATCTAGTTAAAACAACCTTAAAATCCTCAATGGAATTCTAGATTTGCTAACTGTGGATTGCTCGTCTAACTCGAGCGAGCTTAAATAGTCCATTTCACTTAGTCACGGGCAACCTACTTCATTTGACTTGTTGGAAGCAGCTTTAAAATGATTAATAGTCGGCACGTGTGAGAGAGTGTACTAATGTAGTAGGCCGATCTAATTGATGAGTAATTAGTCATTAGACTATTAGAGTAGTTGGTAGTAGCTCTAGTTTCAAATGTACGTCAGCAGTCTTTTCTTTTTCTTTTCTTTTTTTTCTTTTTTTTAAATTTAACTGTAGCTATTCTATAAGAGGCATAGTCTTTTTTTCTTTTTTTTAATTATCAAATTGGTCATTTGAACAAAATGATTTTCAATAATAGTCATTGACTAGTATATTTTAGAATTTGGCAGTGTGTTGTCACATGTCGATACCAATTCATACAGTATCGTCCATTTGGATTTTGTAATTAAAGAAAAAACCTTGGCTGGCAATACACGTGTATCTTGTATCGTAAGGTGATGTTTTATCCTAAAGATACACTGGCTAACATATAATGTGAAAATATGATTTGGATCGTTAGCAACGAGATTTATTAAAATAAACAATCATTATTATTCAATATGTCAATTGATTGATAATATAGTATATGTTTTAGAAAACCAAATATATTAAAGGAAAAACGTTTCAATTCCTGGAATGTAACTTGGAAAGAGATGATCTGTATATTACGTATAACTTTTATAGATACATATTCTTCGACTCCACTAATAAACTTTCATTTCCCACTGCTACATATTACAACATTAACAAATATATTTTGTTAAAAATACTAAGATGGTTGAAGGTTTGTGGACTAAAATTTTGAAAGAATATTAAGATGGTTGAATGGTTTGTGGATTGAAAATTTTAAAATTAATAAGGTGATTGAAATTTATAGACAGATACTATTAATTAATAACGGATAGTTAGTCACTAATTTTATAAGCTATTCAAAATAGAGTTTTTTTCCGAACTAGTGTTGGTAGAAAAATTATTTACCAAAATGAGTGTTTTGAAAACTATTTACCAAAATGGGTATATTTGATAAACTTTTTATTTTCTTACTCTTAATTATTTTGGATTAAAAAACTTCTATTTAAGAAAGTATTTCTTTAGGAAAAGTTAAAATAAATTTTCTAATAAAATTAAAAAAAAATGTTAGAACCGCCGAGATTAAATTAGCTTTCTAAATGTTTAACCTTTCTAAGGAAATAAATTAAATACTTCTAATTCATTTCTCTTTAACCTTTCTAAGGAAATAAATTAGCTTTCTAAAATGTTCTATTTTATAAAAGATTTAAATAAAATACTTAAAAAATATATTTCATTTGATCGTGATTCTATATCAGACGTTTTTAAAAAGTGTTTTTTTTTTTTGTATTTTCGATTAGAAATATTTTCTTATGATTAATTGTTTCGAAATATTAAAAAAATAAATCTCAATCATCTTTTATTAGCGGTTTTATAAACTTTTGTTTTTTTAACATTCATTTTTTAAAGTTGTTCGGTTCATTTTAACATCCTATTTGAAACATCTTTGACTTTTTAAACATCATATTTAATGTCGTTGTGTTTCTTAAACATCCCTTTTATAATCAGTTATGTCATATAATACCATTCGCTTTTAGAAAAAAAGGTTATAAAAAGACGATTAGGCATATAAAAAGCTTCAGAAAATATGTAAACAGTTTTTGAAAAATATGTTTAAAAAACTACTGGTTTATTAAATTCTCTTAGAAACCAAGTATTTTTCATAGTTTATTTATTTCTCAAAAATAAGTAAAGATCGTTAAATGAATTATAGAGCTTTCTAAAAAAAACTTATTCTATAAAGACTGGCAGTCCAACATTTTTTTAGTTTTATTAGATATTTTCCTTTAACTTTTTTCAAATAATACTTTTGTAAATGGAAATCTTTTTTAATGTGATATAATTAGGAGTGAGAAAAAGAAAATTAATCAAAAACAACTAGTAAATATTTTTCAAATCACCCATTTTAGTAAATAACTTTTCCAAACACTAGATAGGGAAAAAACTCATCCAAAATTCGTGTAAATGTTATGGACAAAAGTTCGTAATTAATAAATTAAAATTATAAATCCAAGCGATATACCGGAGCTTGTGTATCGTTAACCGGCGATATACAATTATAATATTCTTCCGTAATGACATATTAGGGTTGCGTTTAGTTGGAAGAAATAGAATTGAATGGAATGGAAATGATAAACTAGTATAATTTTCAAGTAAATTATGTTTAAGTAGGTAATGAAATGTAAAACTCAAGGGAATGTTTCACCTCAAATTTCTTTGGTTGTGTGATTTCAAAATCCTTTTACCTAGAGAGGAAATTTGAAATCACACAATCAAAAAAATTTGAGATGAAACATTCCCTTGGGTTTTATATTTCATTACTCATTCAAACATAAATTACTTGAAAATTATATTAGTTTCTTAATTCCATTCCATTTCATTTCATTCCATTCCAGTTCTTTCAAACAAACGCAACCTAAAGTATTGCTCCCTAAATATACCAATAATTTCATTTTCAATTAAATCATACGTGATACACAGACTTGTTGTATCGCTCCTTAGCGATAAACTGTTTTTTTTCTAGCAATACGGTGGCGATACCACATGTATTAATCTTGTCGGTCAGTAAAGGCTAGTTTTTAAATATGGTAGATCAAAGACAAGTCCTTTTCCAAAAAAAATAATCTATCAATATTGCATAAGATCTTTGTATGTCACTTGTCACAATTATAGAGCTACTAAGTTTTATTTCTCGTTTTTCTCTCCTAATAAATATTGCATTAACTACAAATGATATTATTTAATTCTTTTCATATTACAAATATAATTATTTTTAAAAAGAGAACTTCCTACAAATACTATTGGTAAAGAAATAATTTTGTTTATAAAATATGAAAGTTTTTCAAAAAATATTAAACTTTTAAAAAACAAAATATATTTTAAAACCTGTGGTTTTTTAAAATAAAATTCTTATGAAACAAAAGTAATTAAAATTTAAAGTTATAATAAATAAATTATAAAAATTACCCTTTTTTTAAAACGATTTGTTTTATACAATTTTTAAAAAACCAACTTTTTTGGAAAAAACAAAAAAAATTAACAAAAGTTTAAAAATCATTCTTTCATCACTTATACGTAATGTCAACCATATATTATTTTGTTTTATAATTCATTAACTTTTATTAATAACTATTTAATATTTTATTTATTCAGTCCGTGTAATACACTGGGTACTAACATAGTATAAAAACAATTGTTTGATCAAATTAATTTAAATATTTTGAATTATTCTTAGGAAGCTCCGTAATTAATTAGAAAGCTTCTCCAATACGAGGACCAATTAGCCACAATTAAAAGATGATCCATCTCTAGACGTCTTTGGCATTGGGTGATTAAGACATGACTAATCCCTCAGCATCTTGTGAGTGTTATACCCTATGCAAATCTTCCAGGTGCCATCATAGCTATCTGAAGGATTAGCAAATTCATCTGAAGGATTAGCAAATTCATGAACCAAAGGACTTGTAGGTGTGAGTTTGGTGTTAATGACAAGATTAGTCCAATAATGATAGGTGTGATGACATTAGTCCAAAAACTTTGAGTTAATGACAAGATTAGTCCAATAATATAGTTGGTGTGTGTTTGGTGTTAAAGAAAACAAAACCATGACGATTAGGCCCATTTGTTTAATTTTACTTCATTTTCCTATTTTTAAAATTAAATAATTTGTAAAATAAAGCATAAAGTCTTATAAACACCTATAAAACTGTAAATATATATATATATATATATATATATATATATATAAATATTTCTCATAAAGTTTCTAAATAATTTGTAAATTCCTAAATTTTTTTTAAAAAGTGTAAGGTATTATAAAGTTTTTGAAAATATTTCATTAATTTTTCTTGAAGATTTGTGTGAAGTTTTATAACCATTGTACTATTCTAATTAGGTAATATATTAAAAATTAAACAGTAAAGAAATATAATTAATAGTTTGGTGATAAAATATACATGTAAATGATGGTGATGGTGATAGTATTAATAAGGAAATGAATGACTTTTATGATAGATGAAATTTTCACATCCCCATTCAAGGTACTCTAAGAGGGGATGGAGTGGACTTACTTGGCTTTGGGCAGGGAAAGCCGGAAAGGCTAACGCAGCCCCGGGTAACATTGTTCACTCAGGTGAGTGGCTGGGACCGATTGTTCACTCGCCCAGGTTGAAGAGGCATCCGCCCTGGCTCGTAAACCGTGAGTCGTGGGAAAATTAAGCAAACACTTAATTACAGTCATTTACAGAGTTGATGTGAACTTTATTACTAACTCTGTTAAGTCTAGAATCATTGCTCTTATTTCAGATCTAAATACCTAAAACTTAACACTCATCTTCTTCCTTTCCGCTATTAATACCAGGTTGAATTAAAAAAAAACTAAATTTCTATGTTTCTGATTAAGCAGTTCTTAATAATTTATGACATATGAGCCACATAATGTTCTTCCTCATCATATCCTCCCACAAGGTATCTTTAAATACGCATCCTCAACATCTTACTATCGTCTTCCGTATTGCTACCATCATTTTATTCAATTGGATTATCCGTTTCAGATGTGAATTCTAATATCCCTAAGTGGAAAGTTGTAAGAAAATAGGGTTTGAAGAAATTGGTGGGGAAGTTTCTACTGTAGGGCCTGTTTGAAATTGAACTTGCAAGTTGATTGCTGTAACCTCACTGACCTAACATAGTTTACTATGTTTAACTATATATAAAATTGATTAAATATATTTTTACGGACACATTTTAAAGAACCACAAATAAACACTTTAACTCGTTGATTATTTATTATATAAATAGATTAAAATTTTATATAAATTAATTGAAATCCTTATATTTTAATATTTTAAAAATATATTTATAAAAAATACAATATCTATAGTCTTTTGATTATGTACATATAGACATTCACATTAGAGTATTCCCGTCTCATTCCTTATCCCCATCTCCATTCTCATATTTTAACAACAATCATCTAACATATAGTCCATCCAATTCCCCTTACCTATATAGTATCCTCATACTTTTAAGGAGAAAACAATCTCATTCTCTACATATAAAAATTCAGTATTCAATCCCTATAACTTTTTTCAAAATATATTTTATGAGTGTATGTGAGTGTAAGAGAGAGAAATAATGTTAAAAAAGAAATAAGAGAGAGAAATAATGTTAAAAAATAAATAAATTAATATTAGTTAATTGAGATATAGATATATATGAGAAATGAGATGTTTTATTTTATAAATTATAGAGATGAGTATAAGAAATGACATCTGACTACTCTTATATTACATATATGCACATTTTATAATTTTCAAGTCAAATTAGATTTTAATAATTCAAATATGATATATTAGCTCTTCATACTATCAGTGGTCATTAATAATATTAACTTTCCTATCACCGACAATCATAGTAGTCATACATTGATTTACACTTAATTTACAATCGATTTTACCTACATTGATGAATGTGAATGACATATGAAAACATATAGAGAAATGGAGTGAAATAAATATTGATTATACTACTAGGATTGCCCTAGGCAACGAAGATGAAGATTGCGATTATAATTTGCCAAATCGCTTATATGAATTATTATAAACCAATATTGGGTCACAATTTAGATTATTGAAATCTAGTTTGTCTTTTTTAAAAAAAACCAGTTAAGAAAAAATGTGATAAAGTCAAAGAACCAATAAATAATAGAATCAAACCACCTCTTTTAGCTATATTTTTTATTGAACTTTTTATATATATTGTTTATGTATTTCTTAATGGGTTTCCATTTTATTTTATTTTATTTATTTACTTTGTAGTTATCAATAGAATATTTTCTGATAGTTTTCTAGTTATCAAGCATACTTAATAAAATAGATAAACCAAGTTACAATAGATAGTCAAGAGTTGATATAGGAATTTCCTAATATCATACGATTAGGTTGGTATCCCATTTATTACAAATATTTAATAAATAAAATATTAAATGGTTAGTAAAAATTTATGAAGCATATAAAACGATATTTGAGATAAGATATAACTAACTTTCATATAAGTAGTGAGTTTTAAGTAATAAAACGATAATATCATTTTTAAAATTTTTTAATGTTCTTTTAAAGATAGTTATTATTTTGAATATTTTTCTAAAAAAACCATTTTTTTAATATCACTTCTATATAAATCCGTATTATAACTTTGAATTTTAGTTATTTTCATTTTAGAATTTTTTTAATAACACAGGATTTAAATGTTTCATAATTTTAAAAAGCTTTATGTTTTAAAAAAATATAATTTATATATAAATATTTTTATAAAAATTTTATTGTTAAAAAGATCTCTTTCTTAGTTTATTATAAAAATAGATTTAGTAAACACGTGTATCAGATAGATTAAATAAATAAAATTTTATCAATTATAAAATAATATTTTAATATAAGATATGATTAAAATCTTTCTTATTAAACGTTCTAAAAAAATTATTTTTTAAAAAAGTTATTACAAGAACTTCTAATTTTAGTTATTTTTTGTTTATAAAATATTTAATTTTTAAAAACGCTAAGTTTGTAATACTTTATTATTAAAAAAATTTTTGATGTTTTAGAAAAAATTGGCATTTTAATTATTTTATAAAAAATTATTTTATAGAAATAACATTAATGAAAAAAATTAGTTTTTAATTTAGTAACAGAACTATTTTAATCTTAAAAAGTAAATGATATTATTAGTCATTCATGTGATTTTTTATTGGAGAGAGACGCGAGAAAAAACTAGTGAGACGAAATTAGATGCTGTCACATGTCACTCGTAGTTATCATTTTATTAAAATAGAAGTATATCTTTAATCTTAAAATTAATTAAATAATATTATTAATAATTAATGTAATATATCTATACTAATAAAATAAAAAAATTTGGTGTCATATGACGCAATTATAGACCTTTTAAATCTTTTTTTCCTACTTAACGCTATTAACAAACAATTGCACTAAATACTAATAATTTTATTTAACTTTTCTTTATGATTAAAGTTATTTTTCTATAAATTAAGAAATAGATATTTCTGTAAATGCAATTTTCAAATAAAAAACTTTTTAAATATAAAAATTTCTAAAACATTATCTTTTTACAAAATATTTAAAAACTTGAGTTATTTTAAAAATAAGTTTTTTAATGAACACAACATTTTAAAATTCAATGTTATGATAAGAAAATTAAAAAAGACATTATTTTTAAAACGGTTTGTTTTGAAATAAAATGTTTAAAAAAAATAACATCATTGTTTTATTATTTAATTTTTACTCGTACGTAATTTCAATAAGAACAAATCTCAAGATATTGTTTTATAATTCATTAATTTTGGTTATTAACTATTTATTATTTATTTATTCAACCCATATAATAGACAAAGTATTAACTTAGTTATTTAATAAAAAAGCGGGAAAATTGAATTTAAATTATCTAGAATTATGACATGAGTGCAGTTTTTATTTTTCTCTAAAGTAAATTACATTTTTCGTTTTTTAAATTTATACTAAATTACAGATTTCATCTTTAAAATTCAATAATTACAAAAATCATCCTTTATTTCAAAAGTTCTTATATATTACATCTTTTCGACTAACATCCGTCCATTTTTAAGTTAACTTAAAAATCAAAATTACTCAACTGCCCTTGTATCTAAAAACAAATATAAGTAATAATAAAATAATTAATGGGACCCACTTGAAAGTAATTAGATTCTATGAAACCACAATTTCCTTGCCCTGATTTTTTTTACCAGCTTCCCTAATCTTTCATTAGCATCATTCGTGTCATAGCCCACAGATCTTTTGGTTTCTCTTTATTCTTCTTCTTTTTCTAGTTGATGTTATTGTGATGGTTGTTCCTGCTGTTTTGATGACGATGAATTTAATGATTACTAACCATGAACAAGCTGTAGGTTAATGATGATATCTCTTTGAAGATAACTAACATGAACAACATGAAGCCATGGAGTAATTAGGATTTTGTGAAAACTAAACAATGGATCTTTAGAAAAATTTCCAAATCGTAGGTCAGAAGCTCTAAAACCAGAGTTAAATACACTTGCAATTTGATAGCTAACTAAGAATAACGGTTCTTAGGCCAACGTTGTATCTTCAATGTTTAATTAATTCAACCCATTTTCTTCTTGTTATTCTTCTTCTTCTTCATGTTCAGAGGCTTGTTCTTGTTGTTCTTCGCCGGAAACCCATATTAAGTTCAAAGGTTTTTTCTTGTTATTCTTCTTCTTCTTCATGTTCAGAGGCTTTTTCTTGTTGTTCTTCGCCAGAAACCCATATTAAGTTCAATGGTTTTTTCTTGTTATTCTTCTTCTTCTTCATGTTCAGAGGCTTTTTCTTGTTGTTCTTCGCCAGAAACCCATATTAAGTTCAATGGTTTTTTCTTGTTATTCTTCTTCTTCTTCATGTTCAGAGGCTTTTTCTTGTTGTTCTTCGCCAGAAACCCATATTAAGTTCAATGGTTTTTTCTTGTTATTCTTCTTCTTCTTCATGTTCAGAGGCTTTTTCTTGTTGTTCTTCGCCAGAAACCCATATTAAGTTCAATGGTTTTTTCTTGTTATTCTTCTTCTTCTTCATGTTCAGAGGCTTTTTCTTGTTGTTCTTCGCCAGAAACCCATATTAAGTTCAATGGTTTTTTCTTGTTATTCTTCTTCTTCTTCATGTTCAGAGGCTTTTTCTTGTTGTTCTTCGCCAGAAACCCATATTAAGTTCAATGGTTTTTTCTTGTTATTCTTCACCCAAAACCCATGTTCTTCACCGACTAAATTGTTTCTGTGGGTGAAACTATTGTTTTTGACTTTTTGTTGCCATGTTGGTACTCAAATGGTGAACTATGAGAAGAAACATGGAGTTTTTTTAGAGAAGGCTAGAAACTAAAATATTAAGGCTTGCTGCAAGCCAAACGTGAAGATGAAAGGATCAAGTTCAACTCTTGAGAAACCTTTAGTTTCAAGGGCTTTCAATCTAAATTTATTTTATCATCTGAATTTTATTGTACTTTCTCAGTCTTCAGTCTTCAACTGTGTTAGATTCTGCTCCATGAGGACAATCAGTTGAGGAATTTTAGAAATTTGTGGATGAAGATGAAGAAGGTTGTGGATGAAGATGATGAAGTGGTGGGTTACTTTAATATTTTAATAGTAAAGAAAATAAATGGCTCCTATTATTCTTTTACTTTTAATTTTATATTTTATCACCGAGGTAATTTGGTCATTTATATAAAAACTAACAGAAAAAATTAACGTCTGTTAGTCGAATAGTCGAAAAGACGTAATGTGTAACAACTTCTGAAATAAAAGATGATTATTGTAATTATTGAAGTTTATAGACGAAACTTATAATTTAATATAAACTTAAATGATGAAAAATGTAACTTACTCTTTTCTCTAGTATAGATAGATTTTGTTACTTTTAATATCTATTAATCCACCAAGAAAATCTAATCAACTAGTAAAATCTTGTATGTATTAGAGCAGCTCCAACATCACATGACAAACAACAAACAAGCACTAATTAGAAAAGTTCATGCGTTGAAGACCACCGTTCGTTTTTCGTCTTCAAAACAACGAAAAAAACGAGTTCTATTGGGGTGCTCTATGCTCTAACAGTAACTCTCTCACAAACAGAGATAGATTTAGAAATTTATTTTGATTAAGTTACTACTTTTAAATACTTCAATTATTTAGAAGTGGATATAAAAATTGTTGGGTCATTACGGGTTGTGTTAGCTAGGTTGGTCATATAATAAATATAAGGAACAATAATAAAAAACTATCTTTGAATGTAAAAAAAACACATAATATAAAAACAATAGTCTTTACGAATTAAAACAATACAATTTATAATTGTTCCCTATAAATTTCATTTTTATAACGTAGCATTACATCTTCGACAAAAGCAAGAATCGTTCATATATTCATCACAAATCTAATTACGCAACTCTATCTTCACATGCTTCATTGAAGAAAAACTTTTTCAAAGAACTAACCAATTGATTGTTAACAATCTCTTTAGTTACAAGTTTTGAGTCTTGCCTTCCGATCAACGACTCGTCCCTTCTACCTCTTGCGTAATTTACTATAATCATATATTTTGATTGTAATTTGTAAGTCCATTTTTAGGTGTTTTTTTAATTGGGCTAATTTACTATAATTAACTCATGAGTTTTATGGGTATTTGATGTGAGTGAGGTTAATTAGTAATTTAATGCTCATAGGTTTTTTTCTTCAGGTTTTGGGTTTATGTGTATTACCTTTTATAACTAACTAAGTCATCATCCAAAAACATAATCGTGTCACTTGAAAATTTTATGTATACATCTTCATGTATGTGCGATAATTCATTGCAGTCCTTTGACTCTGATCCGCTCAAGCTAATTACGTCCCTGCTCACAAATTTAAATAGAAAAAAATGCATCTAATTTTACGTTTAAGAAAGTGGTGTTTGAAAAAAGATTATAATGTTAAAATAAAATTAAATATTTTAAACATTGATGAAAATTTAATATGGCAGTTGAATTGATTTTAAAGATGAGTGAAGAACTAATATGAAAGCTAACTTAACGTGTTAAAAGAGTCTCCGTTGATTATATTTTTAGCACCGCATATGCTGTTAGAGTGTTCACATCGTGTTCTTTGTTTTTATGTGAATGGGGGCTTTATATTATAGCGGATGATTGTTACTGGTTGTGAATAAAATATAAAGAAAAGTTATGGGAGTTGAATCATGATTCCTAATATATAAAAAATCATAATACAACACCCATAAATATTTAATATTTTTTAAAGTGATTGTTGATAGAAATATGAAAAATATATATTATTTAATTAAAAAATAGAAAAATAAAAGTTTTTATTGTAATAATATGAATGAAAATAGAATATCAAAGTGTGAATGCAATTAGAGATTTAGAAAAAGAGGGACGACTTTTGGTGAATGTGCCAAGCTGACTGTGGAACCAAAAAATGATTTTTTTTTCTTCTTTCTTACTTTTTGGCCCACCGATTAGAATAGTCTTAAAGTTAATTTTTTGAAATAGCTCTCACTACTCGTCTAATATCTAATAATAATAATATACGTACCTTTATTATTTCAGTTGTAAAGTTAGCTTGTTAAAGGGTCTAGTAAACTCGACTTTTCCTGTGTTCATCCTACAAACTAAACAAACCAATGGAATCATCGTCGGCGCCTTCAAGCTCCTATCCCGCTTCTTCCACTCAACAATGGAATTACGATGTTTTTCTATGTCTTCGAGGAGCAGACACCCGAAAGAACTTTGACAAAGAAACACTTCCATATGGTGCACCTATTGAATTGACACTCTTTGAAGCTATCAAAGAATCAAGGATTGCGGTCGTGGTGTTCTCTGAGAACTTTGTCAATTCTCCATATTGTTTGAATGAACTCGAATACATCATAAGTTGTAGGGATGAGACGGGGCAAATGGTTATCCCCGTATACTATCATGTTGACCCCTCGGAAGTGCGACACCAAAGAGGGGCATTTGATTTGTATAAGCGGGTGGACTACATGAACAAAGTTGAATCGTGGAGAAATGCATTGGTGAATGCAACTTGCATTCCTGGATGGATAGTCGATGACATGTAAGTTTCTTCCTCTACTTTAGAGTAAATTAAGTTTGAGTTGAATTGTAACTTTCTATCGTTTTTTATTTATTTTTCGTACTATTAAAGTTGTTGTCATTCTACTCCAAACTCCAAAGCCATAACACCGCTGGAAAAACCCTCTTAATTTTCTTATATATAACTCAATTCTTACGTTTCTTTATCTTCACGCTAAATAACAGGCGACAGAAAGGTTATATTGAATAATTTTAAGAAATGATCATTTATAAAAACAATTGATAATATATTTATATTTTTGTTTGTAACTATGTAATACGTCACGTTACGAGGTACTTCACGTAGTCTTTTATCAAAAACTAATAGAGTTAACAAACAATGATGCTGAAACTGTTAGACTATCCCCATCGGAAGGGCGGCGATAGAAAGAGCCGCATGTATAGCGGTCGCCCGTCCGAAAGGGCTGGAGAAAGAAGGGGGTGGTGGACCCCACCACCATAAATAATAATTATTAATAAATTTAAATTAAAATGTTTTTTATTAAAATATTTAAATTAAAATAATAATTTAAGTATAAAATTTTAATTAAAATGAGTTAATTAAATAAAAATATTTTATTTTTTTACATTTATAGTATTAAACTTAGAGTTAACTAAATAATAATTTAAGCATAAAATTTTATTTTATTTTTTTACATTTATAGTATTAAAATTTATTATTTTTTTTTACATTCACAACGATAATTTTTTTTTCTAATGGCTAGTTTTTTTTGGTTTTATCCTAACGGCTAGTTTTTATTTTATTTTAATTAAATATATTGATAATAATTTAAATATATTTATTTAAAGTAAATTAATAAAGAAAATATGAGCTGAAAAAATAAAAATTGTTTATAGGAAAGATAATGTTGGGGGTAAAAAGTGTTTGTGGGAAGAATGTGTAAAAATAAATAGAAAGCTGATGTTACATGCTGATTGGGATTGTTTGTGGAAAGGATGAGCTATAACGTTGTTATTAGTAACAAATTGAAAGATATTAATTAAATTGTTAGTTGAGATTAATATTGATTAATGATCAATAGTTTGAATTAATAAAATTCAATTTTCCTAAACTATAACATGAGTTGGGTATAAAAATCAAGTAGTGTGTCACCTGCAATGCATATTAGTTATGAATTTTACAACCCTATTCGATCTGATTGTATCTCCCAAGTTTAATAGCATATATAATATCGAGACCTTTACCTAGAAAACAATGTTTTTAATCACCTAAAGTGAAAATATATGAGCTTCATGATTACGTTGATATCATCTTATATCTAATTGCAGTACTCCTGAATCGGTATGTATCAAACAAGTCGTTGATACAATTTCCAATGAACTGTTTCCCAACAAAGAACTCGCTGAAATAGGAACTTGCTTACAAGATATGAAATCAATGATTCATTCCAAACGAATCACCACATCAACGACGACATCTTCAGATTTCTATTCTCACCATTCTAACTTGGAAAATGATCACGATGTGTTTTTGAGTTTTGGTGAAGACACTCGCAACAACTTTGTGGATCATCTATACTCGGCTCTCAACCAACATGAAATTCTCACGTACATGGATACAGAAGCACTTTTATCCGATCCAACACATTCACATTTAAAGACCATCGAAGAATCACGAATTTCCATCATCATTTTCTCTAAAAAATATGCAAGTTCTTCCTTGTGTATGGATGAGCTTGTATATATAATGAAATGCAGAGATGAGAGAGGGCAGATAGTTATCCAAAGATAACTTGATCGCGGTGGGTGGGTTTGGGAAGGTGTTTCGAGGCCTATTGAAACAACATGGCGCCATTGTTGTAAAGCAATTGGATCGTAAGAACAGGCAAGGAGATCATGAATTCATGATGGAGATTACATTACTTTCGGCTTATAAACATACAAACATTGTCTCTCTTGTTGGCTATTGTAATGAAGATGGGGAGAATATACTTGTGTTAAAGTATGAATTCAACGGAAGTCTAGACAAACATTTACGTAGTAAGGATCTAACTTGGATCCAACGCCTTCGGATTTGTTTAGATGTTGCCAATGGGTTGAAGTATTTACATGAAGAGGTTGGACCTCAACATAGAATACTTCATCGTGACATCAAGAGCTCCAACATCCTATTGGATGAGAACTGGAAAGCTAAGATTTCCGATTTTGGTTTATCTAAAATAGCTCTTGCTAATGTGCCATGTAGCGTTGTTATCTCTCATGCTTGTGGTACATTGGGATATGTTGATCCACAATACCAAGAACATAACGTTCTCACACAAAAATCTGACATTTACTCGTTCGGGGTTGTGTTGTTTGAAGTTTTATGTAGTAGGTTGGTAAATGTTCGACGGTATCAAGATAAAGTGAATTTTTCAGCCAAATTGGCCCAAAATCATTACGATAAGGAGAATTGGATGAAATTATTGATTCAGATCTAAGAAGTCAAATGAATTCAGACTGCTTAAGTACGTATTCAACAATTGCCTATCGATGTTTGAAAAGCCGGAGGGATGAACGCCCAACCATAGGTCTGGTTGTGGATCAATTGGAAAAAGCATTAGATTATCAACAAGTTGTTGCAAGTGTTGCAACCTTCATCTATGACTTATTCTTTAGATTATTAATGCTTACACTTTACAACAAATGTAGTTATGTTATTCAAGGAAAAAAAGGACTAATTTGTATGCCTAAAACTTTGAATCCTTTCACTTGTTGTTTTCCACAGGGGTCAAGTGGTTCTTGGCATGATGTATACATTAGTTTTAGACACCGAGACACCGAGTGCCACATTGTTGATGATATCTTTGCTGCTCTTCACCAAGAAGGAGTTTCCACTTACAAGGATGACGTTGCACTATCCCGTAATGAGTCAAAACTTGTAAGGGCCATTGAACGATCACGATTATTTGTCATTATATTCACCAAAAAGTTTGCAGTTAATTCTTGGTACTTGGATGAAGTTGCCAAGATTATTGAGTGTATGCAAGAAAAGGGACAGTTTCTTTTGCCAGTATTCCACAATGTGAGTCGTTCGGACGTGCAGACACAAAAAGGGTATTTCGGAGAAGTGATGTCTGAATACGATACACACCCAAGAATGGAAGTTTGGAGAAATGCTCTTGTTGAAGCAACAAATGCATCTGGGCTAGAATACTCCAAATTTAGGTGATTTCCTAATCTTTATTCCAAAACTAATTGAATATTTGGTATGTAGATCAAACAAGAAGTATATCTCAATCATTTTTCGCAGTTGAAACATAACTTTATAACTATAGCTACAACAATTGCTTTTATATATGTATATGTAGTTTCTTCAGGAGTTTGCAAAAGTAGAATAAATATGGGACAAAATAATAATCACGTGTTTGAGAAATGAGAATGCTAACATCACATATTGAACTATTTTGCAGGCTAGTGGAGCTTTTGTCAGAAAAATTGTGGAAGAAATAAAAAATGGTTTATCAGCAGATGATAGAAGTCTCCCCAAATGAATTTCACAGCTAACATTGTTAAATATACAAATGTAATTCCCCAAATCGTGTTGCTGTACTTGTGTTTTATCTCTGATTTCCAGCATTTATCCGATGATCCATATATTTTCCGTGCGTTTGACTAACCATTTATAACCTGTAACTTTTATATAGTGTCATGATTGTTCCCCTCATCTTCCAACAATTAAAGATAGTACAAGTTCTTGACAAATTGTTAATGTCTAACGCTTCTACAGAAATGAGTAAAATCATCAATCTCATTAAAAAAAATTTATTAAGGATACCGATGGGCGATGGATAAACGACTAGTTACAAACGGGAATTTGTGTCGTGGGTTTGCCAACAGATATTAATGTATTACCGACGAAAAACAGGGTGGTGAATCTTCTGATTTTGTTGTCTTTTGTGGGCATTATTACCGACCGACTATCCATTGGATATATAGGCCCTAGATTTTATAAAGGTGACATTGTTCAGGATTTTCTCAGCTTGTCTGTGTTGACTAGCCAATTGTTGACGAAACACCATTATGAATACTTAGGATAGGGGGTGCTCACGCCGGAAACCCACAACGGGGACATACGATGCACAATAACACCGCCTCCGGTCCCCACGTTGCGCCCCACACGCCACTCACCCCCTTCTTGTGATCGTCAAAGAGCCATTGAATACCTCACTCCCACCCTAACGGCTATATTTTAAATTTAAGAAAAATTATACACTATAAGTATTAACTAATGCTTCAAATTTTACACATCAATTCATAAAAATCTTTTTTACTCATTATCAACTTTATAAAAATCTCCCATGACATTTAGTGTTTCCTCTTCATCCTCTTCGGATGGTTCTCAGTCCGATGAGTTGAAATTATTTAATCTTCTTGTTGAACACATTGACGAGGCTAAAAGTTCGAGAAAAAAGATCTTGAAATGTGATCATGTTGCGGCTAATAACATTATTATAAATGATTATTTTATGAAGAACCCAAAATACAAAGGTGAGATGTTTAGAAATAAGTTTCGGTTTTCTTGAGAATCGTTTCTACTTTCTACGCATTGTTATAGATATACGCAACAACTTTCAATGGTTTAAAGGAGAGTTCGATAGGAAGTGAAAAGAAAATTTCACACCAATAGAAAATTGGACTTCAGAGATATATTAATTGGCAACAAGTATTCACCCGACAAATATGATGAATATTTAGCATGTTTGCTAAGACTTCATGTGAATATTTTGAACATTTTTGCAATGTTGTTATTACTTTATACGATGATGAATATTTATGAAGAAGCACTAGCCATGACATTGAATTATTGTATGATGCACATCATATAATACACATCATATAATGCACATCAATATAAACATGGCTTTTCAAGAATGCTTGGTAGCCTTTATTGCAATAATTAGGAATTGGGAAATTGCCCTAAGTGTTTTCGAGGACAATATCATCAAGGTGATTACGATGGTCTAACAAGATTTGTGTTTTGACATGCTTATTTTGGTGTAGCTGATATTAATAATAACATTAATATTCTCGATCAATCTCCACTCTTCATGCCATAACTAAATGACACCGCCCCCATATGTTTGTTTAATGTTAATGGGCATCAATATAAACGTGATTACTATCTAGATGATGGTATATATCCTTTCTGGTCCAACTTTTTGCATAATAATATTCTTATCTAGTTGAGTACAAAGAAAAAAAAGTTGAGGAGATGCAAGAGTCTACAAGAAAAGACGTAAAACATGTTTTTGGTGTTTTAAAAGCAAGATGGATAATAATTGCTCGACCAGCTAGAGCGATAAAGATCGAGAAAATGAGAAGTAAAATGTACGCATGAATTATACTCCATAATATGGTTATAAAAATGATGGAACATTATTTCTTCCTTGCTCCTTCGAGATCCACAGACCAATATATCCAATTGAGAACAAAAATACCATTTTGGAGTTACGATATGAGAATGCACATTTAAGACTTAGATTCAATCTCGTGGAAGATGTTACGGAGAATGTAGGAATCATGGTTTTGGATGTTGAGAAATAGTTTGAGTTGTTGTTTTTTTGTACTATTTGATTTTAGTTTGTAATATTTTTTTTTATTTTGATGTAGTTTTTAGTTTTAACTAGTATTAAGCCCCCCGCGTTATAGCTGGGGGCGTAAAACTATGTCAACCAATATCAATAACACATGTCGTCAGTGAACACCAATACTGACAAAGCTCATATTAAAAAATAAAAAAAATAAAAAAATCGAACAAAAAGTAGACCCAAAAACGTTAAACCACGAAGGCAAAAATAAAAGATCTAGAACATTAGGTAAGTTGATCTAGGACTAGCACGTGAAACGGAGCAATTAAATGGGGAAAAAATAATCATAAAGATGTTGAACCACACAATCATGTTGCATGTTGACCGGAAAAAAATTGGCTTGATGTAATCTAAGTGTCCCCACTCCCCCTTTAAAACGTTGTAGTGTGATATGATATAATATGATTAATGGTTATGTGATGTGGACACCCTCTCCCTTCCGATTATAATGACATTATAAGGTGAAGCTATAAATGTTACAAACAGCAGCAAAGAGATTGCAACATACCAACAATTAATTTCATCTTTCAACAAATTAGAAGAAAGAAAATTATAGATATAGATTAGAACTTCTCGTTTGTAATAGGTTGAGTGGAGTAATGATATAACTTCATTAGCTTAGATTTAGGAAGCGCAAACTAAATAAATGAGGAAGAGTACATGTAGGTGACAGTTGGAAACGAAGAAGGGAACTTGATCGATGATTTGGTGCTCTCCTTGATCGGGGTGTTTGATTATGTGGTTACAAAATGCATTAGGACTAGGAGTTTATAAAGGAGTGGAGTAGGAAAAACATCCTATGAAAAGAGAAATAGGAAGTTAGAACTGCTGAAACTGTAACTACTGTTAAAAAGGCTGGTTGTAATTGTTGGTTTTATTGTTGAAATGAAGTGATTCTTCAGGGTTAATTTTGTATTGTTTCTTTTGTGCAGGGGCTCAAGTGTAACTTTTGGGTGTATAAGCTTGTGAGAATTTGTAATCAGTTAGGGTTGTATTTTCTTGTTATTCTTGGTGTGATCTCATGGTTATCGTCTCTCGATCTAGGGTTTGTTCCCTGTTGTGTTGTCTTCACAGTCTGTAAGTCTGTTTGTATTGTCTTCACAACGACTGATAAGTAATCAGTTGTTGTACGTATTGTATTTCTATAAGATCTTCAACAATAGTTGAAGATCTAGGGTTTTGGTTGGGTTTTTTTTAGAGTTGGTAAATAATAAAAGTTTTCCACGCCTGTTTTACCGCTATCTCTTGAGTTGTTCATGTTTGTGAGGTTGAATGTTGTTTAGATAGTTTGATTTGTGTTTTTCTACATGGTATCAGAGCTCTAAGGCTCTGTTATCCGTGATATTTGACGATCTACCTAGTCTTCCGCTGCAGATCTGAGTTCGTGGTTCTATTGGTAGGGATAAAGTAGTTATTCCTCCCTCTGTCTTCAGATCTAGGGTTAAAAAACAAAAAACCATAGATCTTGTGTACTTAAGAGTCAACAAGTGTTGGTTGATTCTGGAAAAAAAGAAGAGTAAGTTTTTATTCTGGATTTACACATTTGGAGTATAAGCTTGCACCCACTGTAAGTGTATCTTATTCCCTTGTCCATCTGTCTAGAAATTGGTGCCGGGCTAGAGGGACCGGTTATAGATCGAGACTCCCTAGTTAAGACATGCACAGGCACCATTGAGTGATGAACCTGTGACCTTGACACTGACTTGGATTCGTCTTTATAGAAACTGTCTTGATTCTCTGTTATCTCTGTGCCTGTGTGTACTTGTCTGCTGTTACTTGTTAACCTGTTAAAGTGTGTTCTTGACTGTGCTCAATTGAACTGTTATAGTTGAGATTGTATTTGTGTTGTGTGTTTTCTTTGTCTGTGGTTATTGTGTGACTTATCTACATTAATATGGGTGATGCTGTTGTGAATCCTGCACCTCCTCTTGACCCAGGAGGTGTAGGAGATACTGGTACACTCATCAGTAAATTGGATATAAGTGATCCCTTATTTTTACACCCTAGTGATACTAGTGGTCTAACTATAATAAGCATA
>BJCM01272373.1:0-13675 GCA_018326385.1 Flaveria bidentis | reverse complement strand
CGATTGGACCATGCGTATGGTTCAATCGTACGACTGAACCATGCGTATGGTTCAATCGTGCGACTGGACCATACTTATGGTTCAGTCTTACGAATGTCCCAATCGCATCTCTCAGTCGCACGGCTGGTCCATTAGCATGGCTCAATCGTATGACTGAGTCTCATTCGCATATGCTCCTGCGAATGACCCAGTTTCATGTGTATACAACATATCAGGTGTATTACATTAAGCCTAGACTATTCGACAAACGACGGACACACTATATATGACTATATATGCTCCAACAAAGGCTTTTAGCTTTGCTGCGAAGTCGTCTATAGTTTCTCCTTCCTTCATCTTCAGACCTTCAAATTCACCCATACGAACATGGTCTTGAAAGAGTTCCATATATTTTTCGCACTTTGTAGGGTTGCGACCTGCATGATTAGATCCTCCGGCATGGCTTGAAACAAATAGGCGATCGCTGTATTATTCTTCTTCGCATCAACCACAACACCTTCCGCTGGTTTAATTACATCCCAGAGCCCATGCACATTGTGAAGATTACTTTCAATCGTGCCACCGAAATCGAGTAATTTGTGGTGGTCAGCATAGGACACTAAAGAAGAATTGTGTCGCTATGCGAATTGTTACCACTTGATTGTTTGTTGCAGCCATCGTCTTCTTCGATCTCCTCGAATACTTCTTTCCGGTCTTTCTATCAAGATCCAATCCGTCGGATCTTGATTGAACTTTCTTGAGAGCGTTCTTTCGATTCAATCCTTCGAATCGAAGCGAGCTTATTTCAGTTCCTCAACCTGAAGCTCTGATACCAACTAAAGTTCAAAGATCAGGAACACAAAAACAAAAACAGAAAATAAAAACAAAGAACTTGTATTATTGCTTTCAAGAATTTTGAAATTGTATTTTAGAGTCAGTTGCATTTCCCCTTTTATACAAAACCATCTAAACTATCTCTTAACAACCAAATCTTCAATTACAAATATTTACAAAAACAACCCTTATACTTTCAAACTTATACAACAACGATTACACAACTTTAATCTTGAGATTCTTTAGAATTAAAGTCTACTAACATCAAGCACTGATTTTAACAACGTGAAACTCCACCATATATATAGATAGTGTTTTAGTCTTCCACTTAGAGAGCTCACATGTTTTAATAACAGTTTTTTCTGTTTCCATATCTTCTCCGACCACCAAACCCAACTAAGAGAAAGGGAAATTAACTTTTTTGTACTTCAACTCGACTGGAAACCTATCTGTATGTAATAATATCCTTGACTCCAAAGCCAAAAAAAGGTGATCTATTGGTGTTGATTTTAAGATAAACACCATATAGAAACAACACAGTAGTCTAGCTATTTTCTTTATTTGATTATGATCAGTTGCCCAACACAAATACATCATTATAACATAAATTGAATGAGGTAAAACCGGGCTATTGCATGGAGTTTGCAGGCCCTGAAAACAACCCATGAAACAGGCCATATTTATGAAACGCATCCATAGTAGTAACAAAAATGTAAGGCCAAGGTCGCCATTCCCATGGGAAGTTATTTTTGGCTAGAACCGAATCAATAACCCTCAAATGAAGGGTAACATAATAATTAAGTTAGTATTTTAATTTTAAATTCGTATCGTGTTTCACCTGCTAAACCGTATGAGTATATCCATTAAATAACACTAGGGGTGTGCATTGGTAAGTTTTGTTCAGTTTTAGCCTAAATTGAAACCAAAAAACTGATATTTCAGTTTCTAGGTTTTTAAAACCGTTCAGTTTCTAGGTTTTTAAAACCGTTCAGTTTCGGTTTTTGCGGTTTATGGTTTTCGGCGTATGGTTCGGTTTCGGTTTTTTTCGGTTCTACTATTTGGGCTTCAAGTTTTAAAGAAAATTCTGGTCCAAATTAATGAATATAAACTAAATTTTTTAGGATTACATCATTTTATTAATATTTAAATATAATCAACATATTCTTATAAATTAATCAACATTAAAATGAATTACAATTTATAAAATAAAATAACAAAAAATTTAATAAAACATTTTAATCTATCAATTCAAACAAAAAAGTTTAAAGATTAATTTTGAAATCAAAATATTAAAAAAATAGATAATTTATACGTTAAATAAATAAATAAATAATAAGCTAATCTTGTTTGTAATTGATGGCACCTCTAAATTTAGAAGTTCATTTTGTATGGTTTCGGTTCGGTTTCTTGTTTCTTCGGTTTTTGTTACAAGCAAAACCGAAATCAAACCGAAAAAATCGATTTTTAAAAACCATCAAACCAAACCATCGGTTTTTTATTGGTTTTGTTTTCCTGGTTCGGTTTCGATGGTTTTTTCGGTTATGGTTTAGTTATCATGATTTCTTGCATATATATAATTAACACCCCTCGGTTAGAATGGTTTTTAGGGTATTCTCTTGGGACGGAGGTATGTGTACGTGTAAGGACTAAAATGCATGTTTCATGCCGTGCGTGAGTCAATGGGACGTGCCAATAAAAGCAACGGTGAAATCAAGTTTGAAGGATTAAAAAAAGGCTGGAATTTTCATCTAGTTTTAAAAAGATATGTAACTATTTATTAATTATTAAAAATCACTTACAAACAGAGGATTAAACTAAACAGCATTTACAAAATAAAATTGTAACCTACATAATATAAAAGTAATTAAAAGATGAAGAGGTTTAATTAACATCATATAAAAGATAAATAAAATAGAAAATTGGGTTCTGATTAAAATAAATAAATAAAAAATTTCCCCTTACTATCATACGCACGCTTGACCAGAATATTGGTATGCAAAATGGAGTTCTGATTACTTATGATCCGAAATTACCAAGAAATTCAATTGCATATTTGTAATGGGTTTAAAAGTCACATATTTTAAATAAAAGCAGCTAGGATTCACGCTTTTAACAATATCAATTAGGGTAGGGACTGTGTGGTTATAAAATAAATATTTAATTTAAAAATGTTAAGAAAATTATGGTACATGTGTTTTTCTATTCTTTTAAAAAAGTGGACATTTTAGTTATTCTGTTAAATATGACAGCTTATTGTGTATTATATGTTCATTATGTTTTATATTTTATATTATTTGTTATATGCATTTATCATTATGTTTTACAATTTAGATAATTGTGTGTTATTTTTGTCATTGTTTTCATATATAATATAAATTTGTTGTTTATCATTGTGTTTACAATTATAAGTACACAATGATATACTTTTCTCGATGTATTTTTTCAAAACTCATGGTGTAGAAGATAATATAACGTGTTATCTATCATACTTTTATGCATTATATAAACTTGTTATCTATCATTGTGTCTTACAATTAGAATTACATAATAATGTTATTTCATAAATGCATTTTTCAAACCTCATAGTGTTCAAGATAACACAATGATAATAAAAAAACACAATGAGATATTGTGTTATTTGATATGAGTGTGTTAAAATACTATTTTAAGTGTTTAAATATTAAATATTAAATGTGATCACTTATTTTAATGCATTTTATTGCGTTGAATAAGTTAACAATAAGTTGAAATGATTTTGTAGGTAAAGTGATCAAATTGGAAGCTTACATGGTGAAGAAAAACATTGAATGGGTTTAGAAACAAGATTTCAAGTACAACAAAAAGCCTCCCGTTGTCGCCTACTTTAGCCAGCATAGGCTACGACAGTTTCAGTTTCAAAATAACAGACTGGGACCCAACGTAGTCTATGCAAGGGCCGGCCTAAACACCTATAAATTTGTGATTTTGTTAATTTTCAGCCACCACTTGCCCCCAATTTGATCTAAGGCGACTACTTTAGAACCCTTTAAGTTATTTCATAAGTTTAATTTGTATTTTAGTTATTTAAACAGTTGTTTTAGTTAACTTGTATTTGAATGTCATATAATCTTACGCAAATTGTATGGTTGTAAAATTTTGGTTACAAATTGAATTGGTATTGTGAACTAAGATAAATTAAGTCTTGGTTATCTATATCACTTAATCATTACACGAATAATTCCACATTAAAGATTTTTCACAAATATAGATCAAACAACTACCAAAAACCAAAACTCGAATCCCGAAGTGATTTACTCTTTCTCGTAATAATCATTGTTTTGGTTAACCTTTATTTGGATATCATATAACCTTATGCGATTTGTATGGTTGTAAAGTTTTGGCTTCTTATTGAATTGGTATTATGTGCTAAGACCCATTAAATTATCTTGGTTATATCTTTTAACCGTTGCACGCATAGTATCCCCGTTAATGATTTTTCCCTCAACTTGGATTAAATAATTACTATAAACCAAACCTGGATCCTACGGTAGATTACCCTTTCTCGTCATAGTTTTTATAATCAATTTTAATCATTTGTAATTTGTTTTCCTAGTAGATTTGTTATTCAATTCAAAGTTCTGAATTTTCTCAATCAAGAGACAATAGTTTAAGTATTTTAATAATTTCAATCATATTTTTATAAATCAGAGTACAACACACCGATCATTACTTCCATAAGTATCGATAACCCTACTTACCCTAACTAATTTAAGAAAAAATAAGACACATATTATAACATCTTATTTGATTGATACTTCGACATCGATCATTATGTTGTTATTGGTTTTAATTTATTAGATAAACTAGTTGTTAATATATTATTGTGGTTTATATATTATAGATACCCAAAAATGTTATTATACTATATATATATATATATATATATATATATATGTAAAAATTAATCATTTTAGGAAAACACAATAACATTAAAAAAACTAAATAGTAACAAAAAATAAATTGTAATGAATACACAATGACGAGATATAATGTTAAAAATGTAAAGAAATTATATTATCTTTTTTATAAAAATGATATACTCTTTTTTATGATGTAATTTTTTTAAAGAATAACATCGTATATAAAAGTTATAAACATGTAAAAACTAATAGAATTTACAAAAAGTTGTTATTCTTAAAATAAATCTCTAACAAATAATTTCCTACAATTTGATATCAGTCATTGATTAACAAGATTAATATTTAAGATTACTTTTTACACCTTTTAGTTCTAAAATAAATTGAATTATAATGACCTAACTATAATATATTAGCTGATAATAGCTCATACTATTAGTTTGACTAATATTTTGTTGTTAGAGGCAATTCTAATAGCATAATTATACATTGATTTACCCTTGATATGAGTTCAATTTTTTTACGATGATGATTATGAATAAAATAGGAAAACCTAAAACGAAAAGAGATGAGTTTCGAGTATAAATTAAACGTAAATCAATTATGATCATTCTATGACAACAAAAATAAAAAAAATTAGATTATTAGTGACTAAATTGACAACTCGGATTATTATACGCTAATATTAAGAGTTCGTATTATTTGAAAAATCCAATTTGTTTAAATTATACTGTAAGAAAAGGTATTTTTAATTTTTTTACTTAAGGAGAAGAAAAACAATTAATTATTATCTCTTCGAGTTGAGATAGAGGTTTTTTCTGGTTATTGGATTCCTTTTAAGTGGGGTTGGGGGTGCAGTCATGACTGGAAAATAAATAATTATGACCAATTAAGATAACACCAAACATATGAAGTCGGGTTTTACATTTTCCTTAAAAAGTATTTTCGTTTCGCATCCTTAATTCCCAAGTCATTTTGTACATTTTGTAATCATAAACTGTACTCCTACATAGCTCAAGATTTATGTTGGGTTGTAATGAGTTCAACCGAACCAAGCCGAGGTAGGCTCGGGCTAGGCTCTTTTGAAAATCTAGTCGAGCCGAGTTTACTCTTTTACTTAAGGGGATTAAAATATATGCCTTTGCTTGGCTCATGTATTTATGACCCAAGTCAAGTCGTCTCATAAGCCAACTTGTTTATGTTTTTTAAATGTAATTTTATTTTTTACGCATATTTATGTATATAAAAACAAAATATAAAATTTTTTTATATTGTTTTTTCTTAACTCATTGAAATAATGATATAATATTTTATGATCATTCTTTATATTTTTATAATTAGGTTTTTTATTATAAAATGTCAAAATGAACATTAAACTATGATATAAATTTAATTTAATATTAAAAAAAAGTTAATTTAGGATTTAATATATTGGAGCTCACGCTTGAGTCCATGAGCGAGCCAATGAGCCGGCATCTCACGAGTAAGTTATGAATAGAGTTGACATTCGCTCAATTTCGGCTCGTTTACAAACCTAACGTATCTTGCTTAGCTCGTTTATAAACCCATCGACTTTTATCAAGCTTTGAGTGAGCCACGAGCATGAGTTTGAATTTTGTTTTTCTTTAACAACATATTTTCACATGTAATTTGGCAATAACCAAGGTGCAAATCGGTAAGAGAACAAAAAGTAAACTAGTTAATAACATTACTAATGAATTCCATTATGCAATCTACATAAATAAAATAAATAAAATTTGTAACGTACGATAGATAAAAAGATTAAAATAATGCCCCTAAAATAAACCTCTAAGCCTAAATCCATATATTAAGTCTTGTCCATAAAAAATCTAAAATTTAAAGAACTTAATTAAATATGGATCATGCTTCTTGTGACAAAAAGGAACAACCTTTGCTATATAAACTTGTAAAAACTAATTAAATACAAAAGTACCCCGCTAGAATGATAGAAGAACATTCTTACACTACTAAATCTCAATGAAAGGTATCAGTATATATATCATCCATCCATATATACACTTTCAGACACAAGCTATCTTCATCCACAGTTTTCATAATATCATACAAAACTCACAGATGGAAAGCAAAGTCATAGGGTACTCCGCAGTTGCCGCCATCCTGGGAATAATAGCTGCAGCCACTGGTTTTGCAGCGGAGGCGACCAAGGTTAAGGTAAGGATAAAAAACCTACAACTTTTGGTTAATTGGAACTAATGATGACGTGTTATATTCTTATAATAATGTGTTAGGGGCATAAATGCAGGCTTCTCAAGTTTATATCGTGTATGATGTGTGTGTTTATCCAAGTAGTCCCTCTCTTGCACTTGGAATCATATCAGCTGTATTCACAATCATTACACGAATTTACATAAGTATTTCGTTTTGTGGAGCTGGTTGTTGCAGAACTGATCCTAATTCAACTCCAATTTCAAAACTCCTATTTGTATTCTCATGGTAAAATTGTTCATTGATCTACTTTATTTAAGTATTAATTCAACAAATGTATCTTAACAAAATATTTATAACTTATTAATTTACTTTGAACACCCATGTAGGGTAGCTTCAGTTATAGCGGTGATTCTATTGCTCGCAGCTGCAGGACTAAATAATAGACAAGGTGGAGAGGTTGATTCATATGGTATTATTACATGTTATGTTGTGAAGCCTGGAATCTCTGCTACAGGAGCTGTTTTAGCTCTTTTAAGCGCGGTTTTTGGAATTTTAGCTTACATGATGATTTCAACTCCACCACCACAAACGACCACATATCCTGCAGTTGCGTTCGCTATGGGTGCTAATGTCAATCCAGAGAAAATTCCAGTGCCTTAACGTCCTCAGCAATACCCACCACAACAATAGATCAAAAATTAATAATCCATGAAGCAACATGAAGATATAAATCAAGAATATTATTTAAAATATGTTTTTTAACGGTTTGCTTGATGTTGTGAGTAAAATGTATGCAAAATTGATATGTATATGGTATTCTAAATTCTAGCTTCTTCTTTTACCCTTTTACTTTCTTGAGTTTCTTCATGCTTTATATATATTTGGATGGCTAAAGATGAAAGTGTCAGCTTATCAATGACAAAAGTGTCATTGTGCAAGCCAACCCACGAGGTCTCACGCTCACCAACCACTTAACGCTCTCATGATACTAAATATAACTATATATGCCATAAGATGTATTGATAATTATAAGGACAAACGCAACACAAACAATTCATCCGTATAGTAAAAGTTATTTTTTAGATCTTAAGTTGCATGATTTGGACTGAAAATTTATACATATTAAATTACACATGACTAGTATATCGTTTAACTTTATAATTTATAATTCCAAAACTAGAATTTGAATCCCGCGCGTAGCCGCAAGATTCTTTGTAACGGTGTGATTTTTTTATCGTGCAACCCTAGTTCTCAGATTCTAATCTTTCTTATTTTCTCCGTCAAAGTCAGGGAACATTAATAAACCTAACTATTACGGTACAATCGATGGTGGCTAGCCTCATTTGACTGTATCACTCTCTTTATTCGTGTTTCATCCTTCCAATTTCTATCATCGTTCAATCGAACGATTTAGAAGTGGCAGCGCTACCTCCGTATAATCATAGCCATGTTACGTACTTGAAAAAGAAACCTAAAACTTAGATAACCTTGTATAAATGACATTATTCCTTGTTAATTTATTATATATGAATATACTTAGTAAACATAAATATTCAATTTGGTCAGAAATGATAATAAGTTTATTCATTAAATTAAATAGAATTGCCATCTCTATACTGCTACGTTTGTTTTTCGTCACTTCTTGAGAATGATAAGGTAAACATTTCCAAAATTGAATTTTCAAGCTTTATAAATCCATCCTGTATACATTCATTTTAGCACATCCAATGTTTTCACACTCGGATCGGACCGGCCGGTCCGACCGTGATTCGGTGATGTGAACGATCCGTCATAAAACCGCCCTATAAAATTACAATGACATGGTAGCTTCTTTTTTGGGGCCGTTCTGTCATAAAACCGCCCTATAAAATCCATCTTATTTTTTGGGGTAGTTTTTTTTATCATTTTTTAGGGCGAGTTCCCCCCAAACCGCCCTAATAAAACTTCTTTTTTAATCAGAATAACGTTAACATTTCAAACTATCGTCTTCAACCTCAAACTCCTCTCTTTAGCTCCTCTCTCTGTGTTTACATCTCATATTGATTTCAAACTTAGCTTCAATTAGTTATTCAACAATTTTGTATTAATAATCTTTGTTATTCTCAAATGAGAACTATATTAAGATACGTTAGTATATTGTAATTTCTTTTTAAATTTTGATTATTTTAAATTGTTTTATTAATGATATAATTTATATGATGTTTTGTTTTAGTGATTCAAGTCTTTATAATCATCACCACCGTATATTTGATCAAGAAACATACTAAGTTTTAACAAGAGGTTCTTCAAGATTTTATAAGTTTAGTGAGTTTTAATCTTTTAGTTATATTTATATGTGTGTATATATATATATATATAATAATTTAATTTAATGTTAGAATATATATTTGATTTTCAGTATACACACATATATGTTGCATATATTTGTATTATATATATACAATAATACATATGTAATATATACACACACCCATATATACATACATATTTTCAGATGGATCGTAAAGTTTGGATGTACAAGATCGAACGTTCTAGCTCAATATATACAAAAGGAGTTCAAAGTTTTCTTATGGTGGCCAAAGCTGATCGAGTGAATAAGAGAAATGAATCGATTAGTTGTCCTTGTTCACTTTGTAAAAATTTTAAAAGGTTTAAGGATATTAAAGACATAGAGTATCAGTTTTTTAAACATGGTTTTATGCCTAGATACTCTTGTTGGTCAATGCATGGTGAATCACTTATTGATCGTCACACATCGTCGCTTAATTTACACAATGATACTACGGAGAACAAAGATTCATATATAAATGAAAACAATGACAACTTAAATGACATGGTAGATGATTTAGACCAAAATATTGGGGATGATGATCAAGAAAAAATACAATATTTATTTGATGATGCTGAGAAACCGTTATATCCCGGTTGTAAAAATTTCTCGAAGCTTAATGTCGTATTAAAGTTGTTTAACTTAAAGTCAAACTACGGATGGAGTGATAAAAGTTTCACAAGTTTATTAGTGGTTTTGCATGACATGCTTCCTGAAGATAACGAGCTACCAATCTTAACATATCAAGCTAAAAAATTGATGTGTCCAATGGGATTAGAAGTTGAAAGAATACATGCATGTCCAAATGATTGTATATTGTATAGAAATGAGTTCGAAAAGGAACATAAATGTGTTACATGTGGTGTGTCGAGGTATAAGCGTAAGAAAGAAACAGATGAAGTTGAGATGATGTGACAAAAAATGGACCACCGTCTAAAATGTTATGGTACTTTCCCATTATACCGAGACTAAAACGATTATTTTCAAATGAAAAAGAAGCAGAGTTATTACGTTGGTATTCAGATGAGCGTACAAATGATGGAAAGCTAAGGCATGTTGCAGTCTCGTCTCAGTGGAGAAGAATTGATAACATATATCCAGAGTTTGGGGACAAGATCTGAAATATACATTTTGGACTTAGTTTAGATGGAATCAATCCTTTTGGAAACATGAGTAGTATTGGTCTTAAAACACATGACTTGTCTTGCTCCGTATGTTGAAGAACACATGAACTTTTCACGATTGACATACTGAGGTAAGGATAATATGTGGTATATAATGAAGCATAACAAAGACTTTTCTAGCTAGATGAAGAATAAGGTCATGACAACTAATATTGTTGATATTATTGTAAAGAGGTTGGGACATGACCCAGATTTTAAAGTAAAATCTTACCAAGGGTACGACATCAACGGTTATAATTTTTACACCAAAGATCAAGATGAAAAAAGTACAGTACAGAATAGTGGAGTTACAATAATAGCATCAACGACTGAATTTGATAGGATGAACAAGGACATAATGTTAAGAATTGCTAAAGATTCTTATTATGGTGTGATTCAAGAAATATGGAAATTAGACTATTATTCTTTTACTATACCTGTGTTCAAATGTAAGTGGGTGAATAACCGTACGGGCGTTAAAGTCGACAAATATGGTTTTACACTTGTTGACCTTACAAGTGATGGCTATGCATATGAACCATTCATTCTCTCAAAACAAGTCACACATGTATTTTTTATCAATGAATCGAGCCAATCGAGATATTATATAGTTTTGCAGGGTAAAAGTCGAATTCTAGGAGTTGACAATGTTGTTGACGAGGAAGAATACAATCAGTTTGATGACCTACCATCATTTTCTGTTGGTATTCAACCGATTAATGATGGAATTGAAGGCAACACATACTTACGATCTGATCACAATAAAGGGATATATATTGATACGTCATGTGAAACTTAATGACCAAGGTTTGATATATATATATATATATATATATATATGTGTGTGTGTGTGTGTGTGTGTTATTTTACTAGTATTTTTTATTATAATTTAATGATTAATACTATTTTATTTTATGAAAGATAGTCAAGAATTATGAAAAGAAGACACATTAGGTTATTTGGTTAATTTATTTAAAAGTTTGTAGATTTTATTTCTTAATATATCACTTTTTTGTTAATTGTTTTATTTATTTTCGTATAAATAATAATAATCAACTATAAAAACTTTAAAAGTAAAAAAATAATATTAGCAATTATATAAACATTAACCAAATATATATTTTTCATAACAACTATATAACCTTTATAATTATATGTAACACATAACCATATAAATATATATTAAAAAAATTAAATGTTTTTTAGGGCGGTTTTGGGCGAACCGTCCTAAAAAGTAATGGGCTTAAACCGCCCTATGAAATGAAAAACCGCCCTATTAAATAGTTAACCCTAAATTTTTTGCAATCCCGCCCCAAACCCACTACCTTCGGTCATATTTCAACCTCCCTTCCAATATCTCTTCTTCCTCTCAGCACAAACCTGCAAGCCACCATCTAGTCTTCCTTTCAACCGTCGCCTTGTCCATCACGAGCGTCGCCTACTCTTCACCACAAACCGGAGCCATACCCACCTTCTCTGTCTCGACGACTATCTCCACCATCGGCTTCCCGGAGCCACCATCGGCTTCTCGGAGCCACCGTCGCCTTCTCGTCGGATCTTCCACAAACCTCTATAGCAATATAATTTACCTTTGAACTCAAATCTTTATATTAAACTATTAATAATGCATTTTGTTGATGTTTTAGGTGCTTTTGGTACTACTTCAAGTTCAAGTTTTTTCATATGAAGTAAGATTCAAACAAAATTAAAGGTGATGTTATTCAACCTACTGTCAATATCCTATTTATATGTTATGATAATTTTTCAAAGCGGTTGATGGAATAAGAAATTACAAGTGGTCCCTATATGTCGTTTTGCTTAACATTTTAATAATATGTTGCACGTGGTTGTTGTTTCTAAAGAATTTGTGGTTGTTGTTTCTAAAAAATGTGTGTATTTGTGTATGGATATTTGTTTATGTGATATTTGTGTATATAGTAATTTTTATGTATGTTATGTATGTATTTATATATTGTTTGTTGTGTTTGACTTGGCGTGGTAAATGTGGTGTTTCTTGTTGTTCCAAGAAATACCCGATGATTTTTATAATGTTGAGTTTGATGAAAATAATCAACGATTGGCTATAGAGGTGTTAAGTTAATGTCATGGTTTTGCCTCAAATGCAAACAAATGCTTTCATACCATATTGATACAAAGGATATTCAAGATAACTTGTGGGAAGATTTATGGTTGGAAACTAAGGTATTTATTTTTTGTAAATTAGTTAAGTAGTCTATTGTATATACGAAAAACTTTAGCTAATAATTATGTTTAACTTTTTATTTTGTAAATGTTTAGGAGATGTGGAACATTCAAACGGACAATCCAAAAGAATTTATGTTTAAAAGAGGTAGGAAGACATGTACCAATTTTAGAGGTATGCTTAATACCGATTTTGTTAAGAATGGTACGACTCCATTTGACAAATATACCTATCTCGATCCTGCACACTGGGATGAGTTCGTTAAGCTAAAGACCAGTGAAGAATTTTTGGTATGTGAATTATTATTATTATTATTATTATTATTATTATTATTATTATGTATATGTTGACAAATATTACTAATAATTTGTTGATTTGTGTGAAGGCAAAAAGTAATAAAGCAAAATTAAGTGCGAAGGCGAATGTAGATAAAGCTCGTGTAGGACGAACCAGATATAGAGGTTTTGATCTTGATGCTGGAGGTCGATGGACTCAACTTGAAGAAACCTATCCACAACTACAAGAACTTGAAAATGAACGGTCTAAAATATTTTTAGCGGGTCGAGCAATTAAAAACAAGAAAGGAAACACGTATGAGTTTGGATACATCACGTATGAAAAAACCAATGATTCGGTAAGTAAATATATATTCTATTTGTTATGTAATATTATATATATAATAATTGATTATTATAACATTTCTTATAGGTTCGTCTTGAGCATGAAATGATGATGGAAGGTACTCTTGGTAAAGGGAAAGAAGATCCACTAGTTCGACTTTAAGGTCGTGAGCATGGCGGAGGATGTCGAACCATCTCGAATGTTATAGGTGAAGATAATTTGAAAAACACATACATACACATATTAGTATTTTGAATATTTATATAGTTATTGATATTGTTTTGGATATTGAGTTTACAGGAGTAACACAAGTTCATGGTGGAGTGTTCAAAGGTGCCACACAACGAGCAAGAAAGGACGCAAGCCCATGTATTCGCGATTCTAGTTGTGTGTCTGGTGGATCATTCATTGATTATCCACCGATCAAGGTAATTTATTTATATATGAACTTAAAAGGTTA
>BJCM01272371.1:2929-13431 GCA_018326385.1 Flaveria bidentis | reverse complement strand
GTAGTTCAAGGATTTCGACAAGTCGAGGGAATTGATTACAATGAAGTATTTGCACCTGTGGCGAGAATGGAAGCCATCCGTATCTTCCTAGCCTATGCCTCTTATATGAAGATTAAAGTCTATCAACTAGACGTAAAGAGTGCATTTCTTCATGGTGAAATCTGGGAAATAATGTATGTCAGTCAACCCGAAGGATTTGAGGATCCATATCATCGGGACATCGTTTACAAACTGGATAAGGCTCTCTACGGGCTTCACCAAGCCCCGAGAGCATGGTATGAAAATCTCTCAACTCACCTTCTAAAACACAGATTTCACAGAGGTGTAATTGACTGTACACTATTCATCAAAGAAAAGGATGGTGATCTACTGCTTGTTTAGATTTATGTTGATGACATAATCTTCGGTTCCAAGAACGAAGACTTATGTAAAGAATTTGAAGCAGTAATGAAGGCATAATTTGAAATGAGTGCCATGGGAGAGATGAAGTTCTTTCTCGGGTTACATGTGGATCAGACATCAAAAGGGATATTTCTACATCAGACAAAGTATGTAGGAGATATTCTCTGTCGGTTTGACATGGAGAATGCTTCCGTAGCTGGGACTCCACTTGCTACAAACCATGATGTAGCACCTAACGAGAATGGTGATTTGGTCGATGCCACCATGTACCGAGGAATGATTGGATCCCTCATGTACCTCACTGCCTCAAGACTTGATATCATGTACGCAACGTGCCTATGTTCAAGATATCAGGCGAAACCAAAAGTTAACCATCGTATAGGGGTCAAGAGGATATTTCGTTATCTAAACGGTACACCAACACTTGGGTTGTGGTATCCTCATGATGATGATTTTGAGCTTACCGAGTATAGTGACTCGGATTATAGCGGCTGCAAGATGAACTACAAATCCACCTCAGCAGGTTGTCAATTCTCTGGGAGAAGATTAGTCACGTGGTAGTGTAAGAAGCAGACATCAGTTGCACTGTCAACTTGTGAAGTTGAATATGTTGCTGCGGCAAGCTGCTGTTCTCAAATCATCTGGATTCAACAGCAGATGCGGGACTACGGTTTGAAATTTTCTAGCACCCCTATATTTGTTGATAATTCTGATGCAATAGCCGTTAATAAGAATCCTGTCCAACATCCTTATACCAAACACATCGGCATTAAATATCACTTTATACGTGATTGTTTTAAAAAGAATCTAATCAATGTTGTTAAAATAGATACTGATTTTCAATGCGCTGACCTCTACACAAAAGCCTTTGATAAACCACGTTTCCTATATTTGTTAGAGGTCAACGACGTTAAAAAGAAAAGTGATGTCATTCCAGAAGATGAACATGTTTAGTCTGATGCGTCGAGTCCATTTTTCTAATATTTATTTTCTTTTATTTAATTAATTTTAGTTTTTTCGTTTGTTTCGCCTATTAAAATCCTAAAATCAAAATCAGTTTTGGTTTTAGAATTTTAGGGGGAGAATATGTTAAGTTAGTAATAATAATAATAATAATAATAATAATAATAATAATAATAATAATAATAATAATAATAAAACGAGGGAGGAGGACAGACTAACTGATAGAAATGAGATCGGATCTGTGAAACCGATTCAATGACTATGGAAAATGATAGTACACAGGAACAAAGCATTTGGGACTTTAAAAGATTAAATTGAATTAGATGCGAAATTCAAAGTATAAGTCTGAAAAGTCTGAGCAATATAAAAGGAAAAATGATAGTAAAACTGGCTACTACTAAGGTAACACAAAGAAAGTAGATCTAGAGGTTGTTAGACCACTATATGATGTGTCGGTAGATTCAACACAATAGATGATTAGACCTCATTGGTGAATTCAATTTAAACTAAGTTGTTCAACTGACTGTGGGTTCCCATCTTATCACTGGTTAACACAATCAGTTATTTCCAATAAGAGGTGACGAGCAAATAAACGCCACAAATGTGTGCGGATGACCACGAAAAGAGCAAAGCACGAAAAAATTGAAAAATAAACGCAATCAAGCTAATAACCTATGTTGTTGGTGCGTTATGTGCAAAAAGAAAAAAAAAATTATGCTCTAAAAAGAAGATAGGTTGTGTGCCTCTCTGCTGTGCGGTGGCACTGACTTGAGGATAAGCATAACCTATATATTCTAGAATTCATTGTTGCTTGCCGCCTCTCTGTTGTGCGATAGCACTGACCTGAGGCTTGGCTTCTCTTTGAAAGCTCTGAGAATAGTTTCTTCTTGTCAAAATACACATAGACCGCTCAAAAATCTCTTGAGGAATGTTGATTACAATATAAGCGTGGGATCACAAATGTCGGTTGAAATAATTAAACTTAATACATCACCAATCTGTGTCAAAAATCTGTGTATGGATTTAAGTGGACACGTATACTGGCAATCATCATGGCTGCAATTCTTGAAAGTCCAAATCAATGTGTGCATCTTATAGTACGAGTATGATTTTCTAAACTTGCTAAATGACTCTCGATGAAAACAAGAATCTAGCATCAAAAGATTTTGGTAACATGTCCTGAATGATTTGAAATACCTGTATGATTCCATAATGAATCGTACCAGTTATGGTCATAATAACTTGAAGCTGTACTGTTCTAGGAATAATTCTGTTAGATATTTATCTTAGGATTTCCACCTCACACAAAATCACAAAAACATATTTTTTGTCGTTTAGTTTTAGTTCTTTTATTTGTTTAACTTTTTAGTCAATATAGTTTTATATGTCGGACTATGCCGTGGAATTCAATCTGGGATTTAATCACTTAAAAAGGGTCACGTCTGAGGTGACCACACATGTTTTCAAATGTAAAATGGGTCACAACTGAGGTGACAAATTGTTTTAAAAAGATCACGTCTGAGGTGATCAAAAGTTTTCGAAGTTAAAATGGTCATGTCTGTGAGATCGAATGGGCAAAATGTCGTATCAATCAGAAAAAGGAATAATTGAATAAATGGTGTTAAGGTCAAAACTGTAAGTAGAGGTCATTCGCACGACTGGACCATGAGTCTGGACCAGTCGTACGATTGGACCATACTTATGAACCAGTCAACCGAATAGAGCCTGAGTATGAACCATTCACACGACTGGCTTACAAGATTGAGCCAGTCGCCTGAATGGGATTGACCGAATGAGTCAGTCGCCCGACTGAAACCCAGTCGCCGACTGAACCAATCGCACGTCTGAGATCCAATCGCGCGAATGAAAAGAACGAATGAATCCAGTCGCCCGATTAAAACCAAATTCAATATATATAGGGCTAAAGTCAGTCGCATATGCTCATCACTCCTCATTCGCTCTAAAATCGCCTGATAGTGCCATTATTCTGCCTGATTGTCAATTGATCTTGTTTAACCACAAATTGATGTATTCTGATGATTACCAATGTTTATACAAGTACAATGCGGTGAAGTCTACTCAAATGACTATCGATTTGTACCCTAAATGACCGAATTCAGTCCTAAATAGAACCAAGACTTAGTTGGATTAATAAAATAATAAACCTAAGTAAAACGTTGAAATCAAGGTTATTAGGTGCTAAGTCTAGTGATTGCGAGTCTAATGAGCCAAACCACAAAGTCTAATATTACGATTTGCTCAAAATTTGAATTTCAATCGAACAGACAGTCTGTCGTGCGAATGGACACCCTGATGAACTTCAATCGCACGACTGAGCTGGGCGAATGAATCAGTCGGCCGAATGAACAAGGCGTATGAGCTTAGTCGCCCGACTGAACCCAGTCGAAGGCTCAGTCACCCGATTGAACTCAGTCACATGATAAGTCACCCGATTGTATTCAGTCGCATGTTAGGTCAAATGACTGAACCCAGTCATATGGTTCAATCACATGATTGAACCAGACTGATCTCAAACAGTTTAATGTGAAATGGTTTCTGTTGTGTGTTGATCTAATATGTATGCTTCTTGTGTTATAGATTCATGGTAGATCGTTGGATCATAAACACCAAGCACATTATTTGTTCTCACTTGGATGCCACCACTTGGAATGCTGCCGAGTTTGCTGGCATTAATGCTTTCCTGAAGTGGTCAAGGATATTTCGAGCGATATCTACACCAAGCACTCCCTACCGGTCTATACAACAAGCCTTCTGGGAGGGTGCATTAGTTGACCGATCTAGTGAGCCCTACTGCATTCGGAGTACCATCTTTGGGCAAGAGATAGAGGTGACAGCAGCAGACCTTCGACGTGTACTGGACCTGGGTGATGATACTGCTCACCCAACCAGGTTACACCCTCTGACTGTGAGGGGATGTTTTCTCAGGATTAAGTACTCTGGGGACAACAATGCAGTGTTCTAAACAAAAGCAACCTGTGTCCCCAGTTCAAGTACTTAGCACATGTCATTCTCAAGTGCATTGCTTCACGAAGGGGTGGATTTGACGATCTCTCTCACCAAATCTAGAATGCCTACGTGGCACTGGTGCTGAATCACCCCTTCAGCTTCTCCAACATGATATTCTCATACCTGATCGAGAATCTTGAGGCCAAAGGCAAGGAAGGCTTCTGTATGTACCCAAGATTCTTGCAGATGATTATAGACGAGAAGCTTCCTTCGCTGCCGAAGGAGAGCCATGATGTTGTATCTCTTGAGATCATGGACGACACTACTCTCGGGAGAATGAAGGTATTCAGGGGCAAGTAGGTAAAGCCCCCTTGTAAAGAGATTGTTTGGGCATTTGGCAAAGGAAGACTACGTGGCGCCATCTAGGCGAAAGTGGCGTCACGAGGAGAGTGATTCAGATGTAGAGCAAATTGCTCTACCCTCCAATGATTCCGATGGTGATGATCATGATGATGAACAGGGAGGGGATGGTCAGGGTTGACCCGAACCAGCTCCTATTCACCCTGACTTTCAGATGGAGGAGGAGGAGTCTGAGGAAGAGTCTCTGGTGCGAACGGTGAGGAGCCGTGTCGTAGCCACAGAGAGAGGTATAAGGGCGGTTGGTGGACGCCTAGAGGAGTCCGGGGATGCTGCTGCTGCTGATACAGATCCATCATATACCCCGGACCTGCCCTGCAACCAAGGGGGAGCCACAGTGCCTAAAGGCACAAGGAAGAAGAGAATGGCTCACCCCTATGGCAAGAAAGGGAAGAGACTAAAGTTCACATTGACCTCTGCTACAGCCACAACCACCACCTCAGTCACTACTACCACCACCACTACCACACCACCAGTCACTACCACACTTCCCTCCACATCCAACACTACTACCACTTCACCCACCATCACCACTACAACCACTCCACCACCCATCTACACTACTTCCACCACCACTACAGCCTACCGATCACCACCCACACATATACCTCCAACCCAATTCACCACAACCACCACCACTACCACCAACCATCAGCTAGGATCATCATCCCACCAGCCATTCACTATAGGTTCATCTCTACCTCCTAGTGGGGTAGAGGAACAACTTTCAGCACTAAATCGTATGGTGCTGAAGCTGTTAGCTGCCGATGACGAGAAGACTGCTCAGCTATGACAGCTAATGGAGCTAACTACTGCCTAATCTCAGCAGATCTCTTAGCAGGCAGAGGAGATCGCCCAACTCAAAGGGCATAAAGCAGAATCAACAAAGAAGATTGAAGAGTTGGAGTCATCTAATCGATCTATCATACTCAAGCTTAAGGGATCAAAAGAATTGCCTCTGAAGATCAGAGAAGATGATGACGACGGTGATGACGATGATGGGGATGATACTGATGATGGTGGTGGAGATGACGATATGGGAGAGGATGAGAGCAGAGATGATGAGGAGGGTGATGATGCTGCTGCATCTGCTGCTACTCAAGTAAGTGAGCGACAATCCAAGAAAGCACATGATCAAGGTGCTTCGTCCTCGGCCCCGCCAGCAGTAGAGCACATGATTCAAGATCAGAATCCAAACTATCAACGAGATGAATACGATGTTGCTCCCCTTCAGCAGATCAAGACTCAACTCACAATGATACTTGATCTGCAATGGATAGTCAGGAGGTCTGTGAGTTACACTCCTGAAGAAGGAGAAATAATTCACGATCTTACTGATGAGCAACTGGCTGAAATGTTCAGACTGAATTCAGATGAGATCGTGAAGGATGCTTCTACAGTTGATAGGATAGTGACGATGAGCTTAACGATGTGGATGAGATTGAGATTGAAGACGTCACAACACCAAGCTATACAAAGTAAAGAAGCATATGAAGGTGTCAGGAAAGATCATAGCGTGGACATATTTTGATGATCTAAATGTATATGCTATCAAGAGAGAGAAGGGGATCGAGTACTTCAGATTCCCACACGATCTGAAGACTCTACCCGGTTTTGAGCTTAACCAGCTAGCCAAATTGAAGTTGCTATATGCTGACCCTTGAAAGATGTCAGGCTGGTTTGAAGCAGCTTTGAAGAGAGAGTACCACACCAGGTGGGTCAACTTCAAACCTCAACAACCAACGAGGTATATGAGAATATCTGAAGTTGATGCCATTACTGGAAAGCCAAAGGTTGTGCTGAAGTGGAGTCCTCCACGCATAATGTTGAGAATCCCTCTAAGGGAAATGCCTCAGGATTCACTCCACACTTTAAATGGTGGTACTACGATTGGAGAACATGTGAGGCGGTCATAGTGTTGAACAGAGATGGAAATATGGAAACAATCAGGGTGTTTGACCCAATGTGGCTCACTAACTTGTCGGCTAACAATGTTTACACCTTATACAAGTGGCCACTGTTCTATGACGTGCAAGACATTGTACAAGCCCTCCAATTTCAAAATGTTATAAGGCTCTGTTTCACATTTGAAATACATGCTGGAGCTACAAGAGAGGAGAAGTACAAGAAGTTTGAAGAACTGATGAAGAATGTTAGACAATAGAGTAAACTAGGTCCAAGGGGGAGTTTGTAGATACATGTGTACCTAGTTTAGGAGCTCAAATGTAAAATTTCTTTCATTTCTTACATGTATGTAATAGAATGGGTACTGAATGAAATACAATGTGTGATTTTGCTTATAATTTGAATATTTCATTGCTTATTATGTAATAATGCATGGTTGAACTAACTATATAGGTTTGTGGTTGTTTATATAGTTCTTGGTCAAGAATGGTTGAGAAATATGTTTAAACTTAGTTATATGAAGTTCTTATGCGAATGGTCCATGCTAATGGACCATACGCATGAACAACTTCATACTAATGAACCAGTCGCACGAATGAACCAGGAGACTGGATCAGTCACACGACTGTGACATGAGATTGACTCAGTCGCACGACTAAACACTCAGTCGTGCGGATGGATCAACCGCATGACTCAGTCTCACGACTGAACCATGCTAATGGTTCTGTCGCACGAATGAGAAACCCTAACCTATAAATACCACTTAATTCGTGGAAAAACGTAACAATTTAAATCCCTACGTACTAAATCGTACCCAAGCCGTCCAGAGACTATAGAGAACCTGTTCCAAGTTCATAGATCGCACTGAATCGAATAGCAATCGTTTTTAACGTTTAGATTCATTCTAAGATCGATTCTACGTGCTTTCTCACTGACTGGATCGCCAATCAAATAGGATTCCACACTATTTGAGTTGGTATACACGTAAGTCAGTTAGTACTCCATCCCGTAAACGGTCCTAACACAAACCACTCTCATCTTAACAAGAATCAGTGTTGAGATTTCTCATGCTTAGCCTGATGAGGTTATTAGCCCATTAGCCTTAAGCATTCACTATGAGTCTCAACACTCAAGTGAACAACCTTTAGGGGAAAGTTATCATCCTCAGCCTCTAGATCTCAACCAGCCTATCCCTAACCTTGAATTCTATGATGATGAATACATGGGATTCAGTGAGTACCATAAGTCTCTCTACTCTTCCCCTACTTAAAGAGAGATGTGTGCTCCTGCTTCTCCCTTTTCTAGCTCACATCATCCACCCAGTACTAAGGTGGATCTACCTGAATCTGTTCAGGAGGTCCATATGGAAGAGGCTCTTACTTCTGCAAGTGATTACATCATTCAGACCTCAACCATGGCAACTCAGCCCATTGATACTTCTCTTGAAGCTGTCAGTGAGCAGAAAAAAACCAATAGCCAAGAACCTGATGCTGGTGGTAAGAGTAAAGACTTTGGTCCAATTCTCTCATCCCTTAATGATTCTTCTGTTGAAGATGAGGGAAACTTGATACTAAAGGTGCAAAAACTATCACAAACATGCACCTACCTAGTCTCGAAGGTTAGTCACTTGGAAGCTGAGGTGACTACCTTAAAAAACAAGGTCCATGATTGGTAACTTCAGATATCTCATCTTAAGGAAAAACTAGCTAGGAGACCTTTGATGAGAGCTCATCCAGGAACACAAGAACCTGTGGATGTGATTGACCTAACTCCTAGCTACGCAAGTGGGTGATGCTACCAAAAAGGGGGAGAAAGTCATAACAATCACAAAATCTGGGAGTTCTTTATAGAGTATGGACATTAAGGACTCACCATCCTCATATATAGTTGTTCATACTCAACAACATACTCAAGTTCATATTGATGTGGACTCACTAGACTCTCTTTTTCAGAGTCTCTTTAAGGAAGGTATTCCAAGGGCTATGTCATTCCCACCCCAAGGAACTTCAAAATGCATAATTAGGTGGAGATATGATGCTAACAAAAGAGCCCTCATACTTCAAAGAGTTCAAGGGTAGAAAGAAGTCTTCAACTTTCAGACCTTGAACTACTATGGAGGTCTTAACCTGATCAACATGCCACTTGTCAATCCAATCCAATCCAATCTAGGCAAGCTGGCAGATTGACTCAAAGGATTCAAGAAAGGATTACCGAAGTATTCAGCCAAAGAAAAAGACAAAAGCAATCAGGTAATGTCATTGGTCAATTGGATGTTGAGGCAGACCCTGAGATTAGCTTCAAAGGGAAAACTTTTACTGAAGGCCCAATGATAGAGCCTGAGAGCCATGTCACACCTACAACTACTTTAGCAATTCATTCCCTAAGTCAAACACCTGCTAGTGAAGGTGTATCACAGCCTCTCTTTGGCCAGAGCATGGATGCTACTCCAAGCAATGAAAGCCAAAGCTCTCTCCACCATAAGTCACAAAGGTCTGTGAGTGAAAAAAGGAAAAGGAAAATGACTCCTAAGGATATTGAGGAGGAGAGAGAGAGAGAGAGAGAGAGAAAGAGAGGAAGAGAAAGATAAGAGGAGATAGTTCCCTGGCAGGCGATCGTGTTTTTCACAGGATTTCTCGTTACTCATGTCAGCATTCTCACTTCTGATATCTCCAGGTCTTGTCACCAAAAACCTTCCCTGATTGACAGAACGTTCCGCTACTGACACTTGAAAAAGCTGCTTTCAAGGTCTCATCGCTTCGGTGAATCACTTGAGCCCTACTAAGGCTAGCTAGTTAGTTGCCCCACCTCCTAATAAATCTTGCCTTCCTCTGCTGCCCCGGGAGAGTGAGTTTGTATGCCTGTTGGGTCTTTTCCTGGCTTTCTCACTAGGCAAATTCTCAAGTCGATGCTCATATAACTTCATTTTGATACTCTCACTTTTCCCTTCGACGAGCTGATCTTTAATTGCAAAAGTGATAGCTTATATAACTGCATTTTGATACTTTTCTGAAGACGAGAAAGAGTTAGAAAAAGCACTTTTCGTCTTCGTCACTTCAGGATGGGGGGAGTGCTACCCTATCTCTTGAGTAGTAAGAGTATGTGAAGCCTCCTACTACTAAAAAAAATAAGTATACTACTTCGTAAGGTGCCAGCATATAGTGAACCTATAGAGTTAGTACTTTTAGTCTTTCTTCTGTTTTTACAAAAGGGTCACAGAACAGTATCTTTCAGACTGGGTTGGCACATAGTAAAATCCCATTAATTTTCTTCTTTATTTCAAAAAAATGCATAATGGTATTCTAAATAGTATCTTACTTTTGACCTCTTCCCTCTTCCTGGGCAGCAGGATAGAGTGGGCTTTATGGTTGATGTCAGCTACTCTTTTCCTGCTTTACCTTCTAGAGAGCCCAGTACATAGTCTAATGGCATGGGCACTCGAAGGAAAGGTATAAAAATTTTCTATTGTCGTTGGAAACTGTGGAGCTTTGTGAAGAAGTAGAGAGTGTAAGACGAGGTTGTGAATCTTTCAGGCGAGTTGGGTAGTCACCTCTCTATCCCATCCGGACGTTGCCCCAATTCGCCCCCTAGCGTCACTCTCAAAACTGAAACAATGCGCAGACAAGAAGGCCACGATTGAGTTAACGGAGGCGTACACAAACTTCTTAAGATTTAGCGCTGGGTAAGTGGTTTAAGACTTATTTCCCGACCGTTAGGCTCCTTGGGGAGTAGTGCCCCCAAGACACAGCCACGCCAATCGACTGACGCGGCTCCATACCCTAGTTTAGTATGTAGAGTAGTTGTTCTTTTGTTTTTTTTCCGAGGAGCAAAGAAAAAAGTAACTTTTTTTT
>BJCM01272369.1:0-10798 GCA_018326385.1 Flaveria bidentis | reverse complement strand
AAGGTTTAAGGATATTAAAGACATTGAGTATCATTTGTTTAAACATGGTTTTATGCCTAGATACACTTGTTAGTCAATGCATGGTGAATCACTTATTGATCGTCGCACATCGTCGCTTAATTTACACAATGATAGTACGGAGAACAAAGATTCATATATAAATGACAACAATGACAACTTAAATGACATGGTAGATGATTTAGACCAAAATATTGGGGATGGTGATCAAGAAAAATTACAATATTTATTTGATGATGCAGAGAAACCATTATATCCCGAATGGAAAAATTTCTCAAAGTTTAGTGCCGTATTAAAGTTGTTTAACTTAAAGTCAAACTACAGATGGAGTGATAAAAGTTTCACAAGTTTATTAGTAGTTTTGCATGACATGCTTCCGAAAGATAACGAGCTACCAATCTCAATATATCAAGCTAAAAAGTTGATGTGTCCAATGGGATTAGAAGTTGAAAGAATACATGCATGTCCAAATGATTGTATATTGTATAGAAATGAGTTCGAAAAGGAACATAAATGTGTTACATGTGGTATATTGAGGTATAAGCGTAAGAAAGAAACATATGAAGTTGATGATGATGTGACAAAAAATGGACCACCGGCTAAAATGTTGTGGTACTTTCCCATTATATCGAGACTAAAACAATTATTTTCAAATGAAAAATAAGCAAAATTATTACGTTGGTATTCAGATGAGCGTATAAATGATGGAAAACTAAGGCATGTTGCAGACTCGTCTTAGTGGAGAAGAATCGATAACATATATCCAGAGTTTGGGGACGAGATCCAAAATATATCTCAGCTCCCGGTAGTCAATACACATTCTAACGCTACCGTCTTTCTTCACAAACAGGACCGGAACACCCCAAGGAGAGATACTCGATCGAGTTAACCCCTTGTCAAGCAACTCCTGTAGTTTCTCCATCAGTTCCTTCATCTCGGTCGGAGCCAACCGATACGGTGCCTTGGCAACAGGTTGGGCACCCGGTATCAAGTCAATCTGGAACTCGATCTCACGGTCAGGTGGCACTCCAGGTAAGTCTTCGGGAAGTACATCTGGAAAGTCACGCACAACCGGTATACCGGACAATTATGGTGTTAGTGTATCCACATCCTTTACATAGGCCAAGTAGGCACTACATCCACGCCTCATGCACTTTCCCGCCACCGCCATCGAAATCACATTCGGAATCGTAGTGACCCGATCACCATAAACTGTCACCATACTCCCGTCAGGCGCTATCAACCGAATCATCTTCTTGTGACACACGATGTTCGCCTCGTAGTCCGCTAACCAATCCATCCCAAGAACTACGTCAAACCCACCTAAGGTCATCACGAATGGTCTAACAGGAAACTTGTGACCTTCTAGTTCCACGTCACAACCTTCTATCACCTCAGAAATCCTGGTAGACTTACCTATAATAGTTTCTACATCAAAGGGCACATCAACACTCCTACTACTAATGAACAGTTACTGGCACTAGAATCAAATAACACGGAGGCTATAGTTTGGTTTACTAGAAACGTACCTGACACAACATAAGGGTCCGTCCTAGCCTCCTCTTGTGTGATCGTAAACGCTTTGGCGCTCGCCATCGGTCCTTCTCCTCCAACCTTCTTCACCCCAGAACCCTTAGCCATTGGCTTCTTACAATCCCTACTCATGTGACCACTTTCCTCATAGTTGAAACACCTTATAGCCCCACAATCTCTAGCCATATGACCAGGCTTCCCGCACTTGAAGCAAACATTCAACCCCCACCTACACTCGCCACTGTGCTCCTTCCCACATTTGCCACACTTCTTCGATCCCGTACCCGGTGTGACCACACGGCGATCATCCACCCGTGCCTTCTTGTTACTCGTCAAGGCACCACCCCGACCAAACATTTTCCCATTCCAGTTCCAGTCGCCACCACTCTTCTTGCTCAACTCAACCACCACCACCTCTCGCTCATCATACAATCTTCCTGCCAAATCAACTGCCGACCTAAACGTGCTCGGTCGGGCAACGATCATGTGCCTACGGATATCCACCGGCAAGCCCTGAACATACCTCTTGATTTTTCATGACAAATGTGTCACTTGGTCCGGCACCGGACTGTACTGCTAATGTGTCATCGCCCCCACCTCCAACTGCAAACTCTCTCAACCTTATCCATCTCCCTATGAGGACAGAACTCCTCGATAACCAAGTTTTTCAGCTCAGACCATCTTATCCTCCCAATAGCCCGACCACCCTCAGCTTGGATAATATTGTCCCACCAACATAAAGCTGAGTCCACGAAAGAGTGGGCAACAAACTTCACCTTCTGATCTTCTCGACACTCGCTGATATTCAGAACAACTTTCATTTCTCTCACCCATCGGTGAGCAGCAGCAGCAGTGCCATTACTATCAAAATTAGGGGGCTTACACCTTTGAAATGCCCCATAGTTACAGCCTCGTGCCGCCTCCGGCGCAGGCTCTTCTTCTTCCTCCTCTTCGTCATCGGAGAGAACCGTTTCAGGCTCTGGTTGCTCCCGTCCTCCCGAAGACCGGTTTCTCTCCTTTATTTCCCCTTCTCGTACAGCCTTGATAAATTTGGTCACTACAGACGGTAAGATTGTCTGCATGACCTGATGAACTTCTTCCACAACCGCCTCTTTTAATGAGGTCTCAGATTGGCGCTCTCATCGCCACCCTCCGGATGAGGGGTCTCGGGTTCTTCATGAACCACCCTTTCAACTCTAGGCTTCCTCTTTTGGGTCACGGTTCAGCACCACGACCTTCACCACGTGAAGCTTTTGAAGATCTACCACCGGCCATCCACACACACATTGAAAGTTTCAAACACCAACACGGTCATTCAAGGGAACAATTTAGTTTATGAAGTATAGTAAGTCCCTACTTACAGAGACCAGTTGTGATTAGCCACTTACTTTACTCTTCATACCTCAAGCATTACCTATCCTGACTATATCAATATCTAAATCTACAAACAACACATAACCATATAACATGCGTACATAATACCGGTTAATATTATGAAAATACCTGATGGCACGCAGCTACTCAGACTGGCATCCCTTCCCTTTCCTTCCCATTTTCAGTTTAAGTTAGGTTTATTTTGAAAATTTACCCTGCAGGATTGATGTTTGTCACTAAACACAATGTTTTCTCTCAAACTCACCTAGAACAACACTTGGGTATAGAAAGAATCCGTAAGAGTTGATCACAACATAGAAATTAATATAGAACACAGAAAGTAATTTTCAAGGTACTTTTATATATTGCTTCTCAACTCAATAATACAAGACTCTTACAAGCAGTTGTTCCAATGAGTTACAAAGAGAACCTATATATAATACTACCTACAACCGGATATACTTTGATGCCAGCTGGGATCCCTTAGCTAAAGCCTATACTACAAGACTATAGTTTAAGGTGTCTAAGATAAAGTCTTATCTGAGATATGGTAGTCAGGACATGTCCCTAACTTACCTTTTGTCACCAACTAAAGTTGGTAACATGTACTATCATAAAAAGGTGAATAATGAAATAAAGTATGGTCAACTGTATGGCTCTTTAGGAAGAGGCCATGCTATATCAAAAGTCTGCAGCGGAGTGTCAGAGACCATACTTGTGTCCACTGGTTCATAGCAGTGTCTTCCGAAGGTTAAATGGCTTCGGAAGAGTAAGTACTTCCGAAGCCACTTATACATCGGAAGAGGTTGCTTCTTCCAATACTTGGAGACTTCTTCTTTTCATCATACTTCGGAAGTGGTCTTCAGTTTATTCTTCTAAGTCATGAACTTCGGAAGTATGCACTTGTCTTCAGAAGTAGAGTTCTGTCTTCGGAAGTTAATCTTTCACATTGTCTTCGGAAGAACTCTACAACCTTTGGAAGTTCCACGTTAAGCTTTGGAAGACTTTGCATGCAGCATTAAAATAACTTAAGTGACATAGTTTTGGTTGCATTAGCCTTCTTCTTGATCCAACATACCCGTTTCACTTAATCTTTGGCTCTGATACCAACTTGTAAGGCCCCGTACCCGGGACACTTACAACTGGTCAATCATTGCACATGAAACATATATTTTCATTAAACTAAAGAAAACATTACAACGGAATCATTAAAACAGACATCTCATTTCATTATAAAAGCTTTTTCAAACAATACATCGTTATTAAATTATAAAATACATGTTACGTTACATCATAAAAGCATTATAAAAATGGATGCAATCCAAAGAGCTGATTAGCCGCCCCATGCCATCCTCAGCAACATTACCTGCCAATTGGAAACACATAAAAGTCAAAGTTGCTTAGTAAGTTCTAGTTTTATAATAAAACATACTTTACTTTCGTATAAAAAACCATCCTTTACTTTCTTTCAAATCATAACAGTCTTAGAATGTGAGCACACATCATACGTACACGTAGATAATAGTTATTATCTTCATCATCGTTTATTTCATACTTATTATCTTTTCGTTTTCATCTAGGTCGTGTCATGTGCTTAACCCCCTCTAGAGCACCAAGCAATTCATCTAGGGTTAAGCGACAAGGACCCCATACATCTGGTCAATCACAAAATTGAACCCCTGTGTGCATCCTCATGCGGTATTTAACCCGCACACAGTTGAGGTGACAACCCCTCATTGGGTGTGAACCTCCATACATTTTCTTAATCACGCGGATTAAGCCCAGTGTGCATCCTCATGGGGTAGCTAACCTGCACACGGTTGAGCTAACACTCATTGAGTGTGGACCTCCATACATTTGTTTGCAAGCCTTTCTTACGTTCGTTTATTCATTAACGCATGCATTCTTCATTTTGTTTCTCTTTTCATTATCTTCCACTACATAATACTTTTCATTTCATTCATTAACATACAAATTAAAGCCACGGGAAGACAATCATACGAAGCAAGAAACATGAACAAAAACATACAACATCACCATACAAGGCATAACATGCATACATAACATACCACATACATACAATCGTGCATAAGCAGCCAACATACATCAAGTCCATCACAACGTCTATGACCTCGAAAGTTACTTACATGAACCCCCAAGTCAAAGCCTACATAATACTGTTCCCTCGAAAATCAGAAAATAAACTAAGTTCTTTCAGGCGCACAAGCCCTATTTGGGCGTATGGGTACCCTTCAGTCGCACGGCCTCCCAGGAAACTAAACACTTAGGCGAATGAACACCAGGCGAATGAACACCAGACGAATGGACCCTATGCGAATGATCACTATGGGCGAATGAATACTATGCGGATGAGCACCTAGGCGTATGGACCTCAGTCGCATGACTCGCATACGAATGAACCTAGTCGCACGACTCACATTTGTATGGACCCCAGTCGCATGACTCACCTGTGTACGGACCTCAGTCGCATGCCCTTCAGTTGCATGACCTCCAGTCGTATGCCATTCGGTCGCATAGCCCTAGCTGATATAGAATTCAGTTCCCCTCGAACCTACACTGCAGTTTTCGGCTTCCAGCCTCTTTCTAACATGTTCTAGGCTAAAACCATCCTAAGCCCTAGAAACACAACCACAACATCATTCAAGCACACACAACCACGAAAACAAACCCCACTCGAATCACACACAAACACATACACATGGGTTCAACACACACACTTCAAAAACGGGTTTTACTATGTGCTCTAGCCCTAAATCAGTTGAAAACATGTAAAAGAGGGGTCCAATAACTCACACAAACAACCCCGTCGAGTAGAGCTTCAAACCAACCCGCTACACCTCAACTTTCACGCCCGAATCCACGAAACCGAAACTCGAAACCTCTTTCTCCCTCTCTTCTCTCTATGGCTGAAATTTCTAAGTGTGGGGGAGGAGAGTGGGCTGCCCTCCCCTCTTAATCCCCTACTCTTCCAAACCTTCTCCCGTTTTGGCAAGTTTGGTCCCTCGACTTTGGACTTTATTTTTTTTCTTTTTTCGTCGACTTCAAAGAAAATAACCGGGTGTTACACGATTTGATCCATTGACACGAGTTGAAAAGCTAAATATTATGTTAGGAAAAAGAACTCGTATCGACAAATGAGCCACTTGGAAAAAAAAGGTCAATCTTTTGGGACTTACCTTACCGGAGGCATTTAGAAATTAGACATTGCTTAGGTGTTATGCATATTGAAAAAAAAGTGTGTGATAACTTGTTGGGCTAATTTTTAAACATTCCTGGGAAAACTAAAGATGGTATTAATGCCCGTAAGGACATGGAAGAAATAAGAATATGTAAAGAGCTTGCTCCTCTTCAAAGACCTAGAGGCTTTTATCTTCCACCCACATGTTATACCATGTCAAAAGAAGAAAAAACAAAGTTTTGTAAATGCTTGCACGATTAAAGTTTCATCTAACTATTCTGCAAACATTAAAATGTTGGTGTCGATGAAGGACTGTAAATTGATAGGTATGAAATCTTATGATTGTCATGTTTTGATAACACATATGATTCCTATTGTAGTGCGTGGATTATTACCGGAGAATATTCGACATACAATATCAAAACTTGGTTTCTTTTTTAACACAATTCACTCAAAAATTATTGATCCCGAGTCACTAGATACATTACAAAAAGAATTTATTATCACGCTCTGTGAACTAGAGATGTATTTTCTACTATCTTTTTTGATGTAATGGTTCACTTGGTATGTCATATCGTAGAAGAAATTAAGACATGTGGTCCTATATTTCTCCGGTACATGTACCCTTTTGAAAGATATATGGGTTTCTTAAAAAGTTAAGTAAGAAACCATAATCGGCCAAAGGGTAGTATTGTTGAAGGATATTCTTTCGAAGAGGTGATTGAGTTTTGTACGGGTTATTTAAAAGGTGTTAAAAGCATTGGTGTTCTTCAATCTCGTCATTCAGCAGTTAAACTTGATGGGGTCGAAGGTGTTGGCATGAAAACAATAATCCCAAGTCATGATAGTTTACAAACTGCAATTGGTTTTAAAATACATGACTTGTCTTGCTTCGTATATTGAAGAACACATGAACTTTTTACGATCGACATACCAAGGTAACGATAATATATGGTATTTAATGAAGCATAACAAAGACTTTTCTAGTTGGATGAAGAATAAGGTCACGACAACTAATATTGTAAAGAGGTTGGGACATGGCCTAGATTTTATAGTAAAATCTTACCAAGGGTACCACATCAACGGTTATACTTTTTACACCAAAGATCAAGATGAAAAAAGTACAATACAGAATAGTGGAGTTACAATAATAGCACCAACGACTGAATTCGATAGGATGAACAAAGATAGAATGTTAAGAATTGCTAAAGATTCTTATTACAGTGTGATTCAAGAAATATGGGTATTATTCTTTTACTATACCTGTGTTCAAATGTAAGTGGGTGAATAACCGTACAAGCGTTAAAGTCGACAAATATGGTTTTGCACTTGTTGACCTTACAAGTGATGGCTATGCATCTGAACCATTCGTTCTCGCAAAACAAGTCACACAGGTATTTTTTATTGATGACCCGAGCCAATCGAGATATCATATAGTTCTGCAAGGTAAACGTCGAATTCTAGGAGTTGACAATGTTTTCGACGAGGAAGAATACAACAGTTTGATGACCTACCATCATTTTCTGTCGGTATTCAACTGATTAATGATGGAATTGAAGGCAACACATACTTATGATCTGATCACAATGAAGGGGTATATATTGATACGTCACGTGAAACTTAATGACCAAGGTTTGATATATATATATATATATATATATATATATATATATATATCTATGTGTGTGTGTTATTTTAATAGTATTTTTTCTTATAATTTAATAATTAATACCATTTTATTTTATGGAGGATAGTCAATGATTGTGAAAAGAAGACGTATTAGGTTATTTCGTTAATTTATTTAAAAGTTTGTAGATTTTATTTTTTAATATATCACTTTTTTGTTAATTTTTTTTATTTTCGTATAAATAATAATAATCAACTATAAAAACTTTAAAAGTAAAAAAACAATATTAACAATTATATAAACATTAAAACATAACAAGTAACCAATTATATATTTTCATAACAACTATATAAACTTTATAATTATATGTAACACGTAACCCATGAATATATATTAAAAAATATCAAATAAATTTTTATGGCGGTTTTGGCCTTTTGGGCGAACCGCCCTAAAAAGTAATCAGCTAAAACCGCCCTATTAAATGTAAAACCGCCCTATTAAATGTAAAACCGCCTTATTAAATAGTTAACCCTAAAAACTAAAAAGTAAAAAATCTAAATCTTTTGCAATCCCGCCCTAAACCCACTACCTGCAGTCATTTTTCAACCTTCATTCCAATATCTCTTCTTCCTCTCAACACAAGCCTGCAAGCCACCATCTAATCTTCCTTTCAACCGTCACCTTGTCCGTCACGACCAATGCCTACTCTTCACCACAAACCGGAGCCATAGCCGCCTTCTCTTTCTCGACCACTGTCTCCACCATCGGCTTGGCGGAGCCACCGCTGCCTTCTCGTCAGCTCTTCCACAAACCTCTGCAGCAATATACTTTACCTTTGAACTTAAATATCTATATAAACTATTATTGATGCATTTTGTTGATGCTGTAGGTGCTTTTGATACTACTTCAAGTTCAAGTTTTTTCATACGAAGTAAGATTCAAACAATATTAAAGATGATGTTATTCAACCTACTATCAATATCCTATTATATGTTATGATAATTTTTTTAAAGCGGTTGATGGAATAAGAAATTACAAGTGGTCCCTATATGTCGTTTTGCTTAACATTTTAATAATATGTTGCACGTGGTTGTTGTTTCTAAAGAATGTGTGTATTTGTGTATGGATATTTGTTTATATGATATTTGTGTATATAGTAATTTTTTTATGTATATTATGTATGTATTTATATATTGTTTGTTGTATTTCACTTGAATAACTCTTATTAGTATGAAGGAAACGTCTAGGCGTGGTAAATGTGGTGCTGCTTGTTATTCCAAGAAATTACCCGAGGATTATTACAGTGTTGAGTTTGATGAAAATAATCAACCGATTGGTAATAGAGGTGTTAAGTTAATGTCATGGTTTGCCTCAAATGCAAACAAATGCTTTCATACCATATTGATACAAAGGATATTCAAGATAACTTGTGGGAAGATTTATGGTTGAAAACTAAGATATTTATTTTTTGTAAATTATTAAAGTAGTCTATTGTATATACAAAAAGCTATAGTTAATAATTATGTTTAACTTTTTATTTTGTAAATGTTTAGGAGATGTGGAACATTCAAACAGACAATCCAAAAGAATTTATGTTTAAAAGAGGTAGGAAGACATGTACCAATTTTAGAAGTATGCTTAATATCGAGTTTGTTAAGAATGGTACGACTCCATTTGACAAATATACCTATCTCGATCCTGCACACTGGGATGAGTTCGTTAAGCTAAAGACCAGTGAAGAAATTTTTGTATGTGAATTCTTCTTCTTCTTCTTCTTCTTATTATTATTATTATTTATATATTGACAAATATTACTAATAATTTGTTGATTTCTGTGAAGGCAAAAAGTAATAAAGCAAAGTTAAGTGCGAAGGCGAATGTAGATAAAGCTCGTGTAGGACGAACCGGGTATAAAGGTTTCGATCTTGATGCTAGAGGTTGATGGACTCAACTTGAAGAAACCTATCCACAACTACAAGAACTTGAAAATGAACGGTCTAAAATATTTTTAGCGGGTCGAGCAATTAAAAACAAGAAAAAAAACACGTATGAGTTTGGAGACATCACGTATGAAAAAACCAATGATTTGGTAAGTAAATATATATTCTATTTGTTATATAATATATTTTATATATATATATAATATAATATTATAACATTTCTTATAGGTTCGTCTTGAGCATGAAATGATGATGGAAGGTACTCTTGGTAAAGGGAAAGAAGATCCACTAGTTCGACTTTTAGGTCGTGAGCATGGCGGACTATGTCAAACCATCTCGAATGTTATAGGTGAAGATAATTAGAAAAACACATACATACACATATTAGTATTTTGAATATTTATATAGTTATTGATATTGTTTTGGATATTGAGTTTACAGGAGTAACACAAGTTCATGGTGGAATGTTCAAAGGTGCCACACAACAAGCAAGAAAGGACGCAAGCCCATGTATTCGTGATTCTAGTTGTGCGTCTGGTGGATCATTCGTTGATTATCCACCGATCAAGGTAATTTATTTATATATGAACTTAAAAGGTTATATGTGTATATATACATCTTTATTTATTTATAAAAAATATTGTATGTTTTGTAGAATGTGACAACATGCATGTTATTATTTCCATTCCAATCTAGTTCAATGTGATTGTTGCTTCAGGACAAGCATGACCAACTTCTGACAAAATCCTACACGGGAGACAAATAGATGAAGGTTGTGTCAAGTACAAGTCGATTCAGTTATTAAAGATTATGAAAAAATGCATGTTCATGATTTGACAAAAACTGATGAGATAAGTTTGATTGGTGATACGCTTCATCAGTTCATTCAGTAGCTAAAGAATGCATTGAGGGTATATTTGTTTATATGTAATGTTAATTTTTGTATAATAATATTTACATTAATATTTTTGATTGTAGCTTATGAATAAAGAAACATCACGCCAATCAATAAGTGGCTCAAAAAAGGCTCTAAGTCCAGGTTCATCAAGTCACAAAGGTGCCTCAACACAAATAAACACTAGTGACTTTGCAACAACTTCAGTTTAT
>BJCM01272354.1:0-10830 GCA_018326385.1 Flaveria bidentis | reverse complement strand
GCTGAAGACTAAGTCTGAAGACAACAGCTGAAGACAACAGCTGAAGACTAAGTCTGAAGACAACAGCTGAAGACTAAGTCTGAAGACAACAGCTGAAGACTACAGCTGAAGACTAAGTCTGAAGACAACAGCTGAAGACTAAGTCTGAAGACAACAGCTGAAGACTAAGTCTGAAGACAACAGCTGAAGACAACAGCTGAAGACAAAGTCTGAAAACAGCTGAAGACGAAGTCTGAAAACAGCTGAAGACAGTCTGAAAACAGCTGAAGACAGTCTGAAAATAGCTGAAGACAGTCTGAAAACAGCTGAAGGACTTTGGTTGCTTCAACCTCTTTATAATTCTCTACAGTAACCCATCCCATGATGAAGAATGTCAACTCCTAATTTTATGATGATAAAACTGATGAAAAGTATAAAGTAACACAACTTGTGGTTGAAGTTGAAGAACAAGAAGGTGTAGAAGACGAAGATGAACAACAAGCGAGAAGAAATGAAACTTTAAATCTAGTGCGACAACAACTCGTTTCCATTCAATTGTTTCTTGTGAACCGAATCATGCCATCAAGCACCGCCACCGACAACACAAGAAACCAATGAGTTGCTGCTCTAATCGAGTTCAATAAATCTATTCCTCTGACCTTGTTTATTTTGTTAGCAAGGTAACAATCCAAACCTCCCTTAATATTATATGTATTACACATGTATTACACAGTTGTACAATCACGTCCATTGAACTATTTATACGTATGTTGGTTATAATCATTATTATTTTTGTAAATGAAGAAGATAACAAAATCGTTTTTTATTGTCAGGGGTGTGCTTTTTATTTCAATATTTTCATATTTAATTAAATAAATATATGTATATGATTATAGGTGTTAATCTGTTGGGTATGTTTAATTGTATTTATGTGTCATACATAAAACCTAGGCACTTGGGGTGTTTCATTTTCGGATATCCGAATTTCCGAAATTTCGGATATCCGAAATTTTGGATTCAGATATCCGTTCGGATATCCGAATTTAAAAAAAATTATATTATTTAATAACTTTTATAAAAATATAATAAATGTTATTGAAATTTATTTCATATACCTTACGTTTTTATTAAAATATCTAAAAATATCCGAAATATTTAATTAATATTTAATATTTTTAAATTTTTATAAAAATATTTTGGATATTTCAAATATCCAAAATATCCAAAAATTCTCAAAATCACTATCCGAATCCGAACTGAAATTTCGGATATCCGAAGTTTGGATATCCGAAATTTCGGATATCGGATATCCGAATTTTCGGATATTTCGGATTCGGTTTCGGTTTCGGATTCGGATTCGAATTCGGATTAAGTCTATAAGATTAGTTAGTTTTGTAGGGTTTATAAGTATAGTTGTATGTTTCAATCTCATTGTAGGCAATGAAACTTTCCCCCTGTTCTCAAGAGGGCTAGTACTTTTTTTTCTCGTTTAGGTATCATAAGAACTTAACATAAACCTAACAAAAAAAAGTTACATTATTAGAAAATATGCTTTAAGATGGAGCTAGTAAGTGGATAAAAAGTTTTAACCAAATAATAACTTTAAACTAATAACCCATCTATCATGCGTTCATATCATAGTATTAATTTAATTTTGTTAAATATATAAATATCTATGTAAAGTGACCTATTTTTTACTTGTGACGTAGGGCTCTAAAATCTACGAACGACATTGAATTGTTTTAAAATCTACAAACGACATTGAATTTTTTTATTATGACCTGGTGTGCTTTTATGTAGCCAAAACAATCTACAAGACGATTCCAAAATAAATGTTTACCGTCTTTGACAACTAGATCAAGATAAACAAATAACAGTAGCATATTTATGGGTTAACAAACCTAAGAATCTTTTCTTTTTATTAAATAAAAATCACACCATAAGCTCCTAGCTAGACAACGACCCTTATTTATACTATTCTTAATTTTGATTACTAAAAAAAAGCATCCACTCAAACTGAGCTAGAATGACCTACCATTCATAGTCAAAACAAAAACATTAATTACATTAACCAAGGGGTTGTTTGATTTGTTTCTAACCTGGCCAAAATGTCTGATCCACTGACCCGGTCAAACATTTTGGCCAATCAGCGTGTTTGATTATCACTCTTTCGCGTCTGACCCGATTCGACACCACTAATCCATGTATATTTTTTCCCTTATCCCGTCAGTTTTGGAACATGCCCTTACTCGATCGGCCCCTTTTGACCGAGACTTGAATTTCAAATATCCCCTAAGACTATATGATAAAGTAACTAAATAAAACAAACCTATTTTATTATTTTAGACTTTTTGCTATTCTCCCCCCTAAACTTTCACACATGACCACAATTATGATTAACTTTAACTACAATAATCGGTCTTAATCCTAACGTGGACCATCTTCTTGTTTAAGTTATAGTTGGCTCATCATCCTCTTGATCTAAGTTGGTCTCCTCGTGCTTTGGCTTTAGCTTTAGCCTTGGGTTTTCAAATGCAAAGTGTCCGAATTCTTCACATTAGTAACATTGGACCTATGACTTCTCTTGCCATTCCACTGTTTCCCGTTGATCATTTCTTATACCAGGTCAATACTCATGACTCCTTTCTCTTCCCAACTTTGGCCTCTACTACGACCTCTACCATCTCGGTTACCCCATGCACGACCTTCACGGCCATGTTGATGATAATCATTGTCATTTCTAGGTTCATCATTACGAGTTAGCATTATATTTCCTTGTATATCTTCAACTACATCTTGGAACTTTACTCGCTCCTTGTAAGCTTTAAATTGACCCACCACTTCTTAAAATGCCATATTCTCAATCTTCTAGTATTGCTCAATCGAACCAACTATTGACAAATATTCCTTTGTCGTGGAATTTAAAAACTTGCTCACTACTATCTCATCATCAAACGAAGACCCAAGACTTTTATGCTTGGACTGTAGCCCACTTATCTTCTTGAAAATTCATCAATAGTCTCTGCCTCGGTCATCTTCGTCACTTCTAACTCACATCTAAGCGTGTGCAAACGAACCTTTTGAAACCTCTCGGCTCCCACATATTTGATCTATAATGCATCCCACATTCTTCTCATTTTGATACTTGAAGCAACACATCCTCCTATAGTGAGTGATATATCAACACCTTTCAACATGTACTTTCTTATATCATTAATTTCACTTCTTGCCATAGGCTTTATGGCCTCTCAAATTTGTCTTATACTGACAAATTTAAGTAACTAGAATCACCTTTTTCCTAGATTGATCAACCACTAGTCTTCAAAACTACTTCACACAGCTTCTGTTCTATCTCAAACAACTTCTATCTTGTCTCCCTTGCTTGCAAATGTGTTCTTGTCACACAAAAACTCTCACCTTTTATTTTTCACCTATCTGGCTTTAAGCAACAATTGCAAAATTCTCATTTTGTGCCTTCACCACAAAGCTCCAGCAGCAAAAAACAGCAAACAATTTGTTAATGACTTCTTTTCCAAAACCAATGAATAGATTAGCCTAGATTTTGATCAGTCTTTCATAGATTGGTAGTCTTCTTCGACATGATAACACACCACACAACCTGAGCCACAAAGGTTGTCCTAACTGTAACACCCGTTCTCTCATACCACCAATATTGTCCGCTTTGTCCACAAGAAACTCACGGATTTGTCTTTGGTTGCCCGGGTGAAAACTTTCCAGTGAGGTCACCATCCATAGTCATGCGCCCAAAACACGTTGATAATATTAGAGACCAGACATTCCTTATAAACCAGAAATCTCTCCTGTTCACGGCTGATGTAAGATTTATATAGGGTGTCACACTAACAACACTCTCACATCTCTTTTGTTCACGGCCGATGTGAGATTTATATAGGATGTCACACTAACATCACTTTCACAGTTCTCCAGCCCTTCATTCAGACCCTCACAACCTTCACAATCGATCTATTACATATCAATTATTGTTTAAACCAGTCACAGGTTCTTTTCATGTCTTTAACAACACTTCTATGGTTTTTATTCACAAGACCATAGCAACATTCTTAATTGTAGCTTTGATACCAATTGTTAAGACAACTGGATCAAAAGAAACAAACAACATTTTGTGGATTAACATACCAACAACTCTGTTTCTTTTTATTACATAAGAACCACACCATAAACAACTATTAGACGACTGAAGTTTTGATACCACACCATAAACAACTATTAGACAATTGCAGTTTTGATACCAATTGTTAGACAATTGTATCAAAAGAAACAAACAACATATTTGTGGGTTAACACACCACCAACTCTTTTTTTTATTAAATAAAAACCACACCATAAACTCCTAGATAATGACCCTTATTTATATTAATACTAACCTTAATTACTAAAAGAACTCGACTCAAACACACCTTGAATGACAACCCATTCACAACCAATACACAAACACTAAATACCTTAAACAAAACTAAATTAAAACTTACTAAAAAAAGAAAAATCTTTTTAGACTCTTTACAGTTCTCCCCCTACAATTCTCCCCCTACAGTTCTCCCCCTACAGTTCTCCCCCTACAGTTCTCCCCCTACAGTTCTCCCCCTACAGTTCTCCCCCTAGACTTCCATATATGACCACAATTATGATTAACTTATAACATGCCGTAAATATAAAAGTAGTTCATTACAAACAATAAAAAAAGCGAAAATTCGTTAAATTTGATATGATAAACCCTTGTATTTATGATACATATCTACGTAACGATAGAGCCTCACATTCTAAATGCAAAAACTGGCAACAACACCAGCAAGCATTATGATTATGAAACTTATAACATGAAAATGATTGCTAATATATATACAATTCAATTATCACAACCAACTAACTCTCAACCGATGTTTCAAGTTGCGTTTCGTTTATGAGTTTTTATCTTCTCCAACTTTAACTGTTTCACCCGATCAACTAGCTCTTGGATGGTAGCCGTTGCCTCCTGCAAAAAGCAAAACATTTCAAGAACCAAGCAATGGGTCAACCTAGATCCAAACTAATGATGATAAAATGGGTGGGTCAGGTATCAGGTCAAAATTAGATCATGTAGGTGTATTTTGGTTTATGTTGGGTCTGGCTGACCCGAAGCACTTTTTGTTCACAAGTTCCTCAAGTTTTCTATAAACTTGTTTAAAATACGACCCATTTGACCTGTGGCCCATTTATAAACAAATATGTTGAAATTGCCACATCTAACTAAAACAAAGATAAAGAATAAAACCTTCAACTTCTTTCTTAAAGCATTCTCCTCGATATCTCGCCTCTCTCTTTCCTCTGCATATATTTCGATTACACTTTCTTGCTCCTTCCTAAGATCCTCATACTTTTCCTTTACATCCGCAAGCTATTACAAATGACAAATATAACGAGTTCGAAGTAAATAGATGACTCCTTATGTAAGAATGAACAGATAATACAAATCATATAGCATACAATTTCAGGGTGCTTGGAAAATTCTCATCATTGAAGGAATTAAGAGGTTTAATGATGAAAAGATGATTTTACAGAAAAGGTAGACATTTTGTAAAATTTTACACTTGGATACACGATATTTTTTGTTTTGTTAAGCATGCATAAATAAACCACCCAGGACTCAGATAATTTGACACACAAATAATAATAATAATAATAATAGGAAGGTGCATTCTGTTTGCACTACTCTTTATATCTACATCAGCAATAAGACACTTGGCAGAACTTCAATTTTTTAGAACGGCAGCTAAGACACTTAGAATAGTGGTCAAATGCTATAAGACATAAGAAAAAAAAAGTTATATTTTTTTTAACGAATTACCTGAGCTTCAAGAGCCTTGCGTTCGTTTCTCTTTCTTTCTAAATCACGAAGAAGATCACCTAAGATATCTTCATCTTTCCTTTCCAACCTAATGAAGATAAGAGCAAAAACAAAGTTGTTAATCAAATTATAGCCACTTTTGCAACAAAGTTTGGTTGTATGCGATTATAACCAGAAAATTGTTCACATACTTCTCTTTTAACTTGGGGTTCTCTTCCAACAACTGATTTAAATCAGGTGTACTAGAGTTTATATGAGCAATCCCATTCTCACCAACAATTGGAAACTGCCAATGATAAGAAAATGCATCCAATTTATACAGAGGGTTATTAAAATGGTAATTACTTGTCATTCAGTAAGTCCATTCAGAGCATTTATCAAATGAAAATTTTTCATTCAGGAACAAGTCCAGACAGAGCCTGATGATAATTCAGCATAAAAATCATATTATTTTCTCGAAACGTTCGTGTAACCTCCAGAATAAAATGACAAACTTACCCTCGACTGAGTGCCTACAACCATTTGCGTAGTGTTTCCATTAGGAGAATAGTCTTGCACAGCTTCAGAATTTGCAGCATATGCTGAATGAGAAGCATCTTTTGGAGTAGATTTCTTAGCTGATTTTTCATTATGGGAACTGTCATGTATGTCTTAAATTTCGGGTTGTTTGTAAGTCATCATCAGATATATTTTCAGTCAAATGCGTTGACTTTAGTGAACTTGGGCCTTCTCCAGAATTCCACTGGTGGTCATTTCCCTCTTCACCAATACCAGTGACCGGTCCAAGCTTCTGATGTTTGTTTGACGAATCATTTGGTGGTGTTGGTGCAGTTTTCTTCTTTTTAGAAGATGGTTCATGGGAATAGTAGGGAGAATATTCTAGAAGAACAAAATGATTAAGGGTATATTCAATAACCCGCCACCCCGAAAAAAAAATCTATTATTTAAACAAACAATCCCTTGAACTGAATTTAAAAATATCATGTACCTTTATCTTCCAGGCTCTTTAAATTGGCTCTTGGGTGGCAGTAAGTACGCCTGAATCAAGAAGTGATTATATTTTGTTGGTTGCAAATCTTGATGTGGCAAATGGATATATATATTTTGTGTACTGATATGGTTTAGGCTTTTGTCAATGGATCGGATTGGATCATGAACAGGCCCTAACCCATACCCGGATAATTTTGAAAGATGGATCGGGACTCGACCCATTGACAGGCCTAGTTGAGTTGACCTAAAACATTTCAATTTCGTATATATAATCAACAGTCTGAACGTAATTACAATCCAATTTATAAAAATAATAAATTGAACTTTTGAAAATACTGATTTCGGAGGGTTATTATAAGGTACCCTATCCCTATCACAAATAAACTTTGGCATCCAATCTTTTCGGTTGATCGGTGTGGATAAAAAACAACCTAAATCAACCCCTCCACAAGTAAATGGGTCAAAATTGTCACATGTACACGCATTATGGATGTGCATGAGCACATAGAGCATACCAGTATCTCTTTTGCATCTGAATAAGACGTGTTTCGAGTCTTGAAAGGACAATGGTGCGCTCAAACCCTTGTTTGTCATGAGCTGGTTCTACGAAATTAGCCTCCAAAACACCTGATCGACAGCAAAAATCCAAAAAAAAAACATTAGTTTAATAACATTCTTCGCTAACTAAATGTATTCACATAAAGCATCCACATCTTCAATGAAGAAACATGACCTATTACTCCACGACCATCACTTCCTGCAACATTCCAAAGTCTCCAAAATGGCTGTAAAATGAAAAGTGCTGTAACTCTATTTGATTAAAAGGAAAAACCTCATTTAACAAGTGGGAAGCTTGGCTCTACACATAATTGTTTGCCAACTGACCCTAATATTGTATTAAAGAAAGAGAAATCGAAACTTGAAATGCTTAGGAACTTAAAACTTCACATGTCATTGATAGAAGTGGGCAAATGGACGGGGTGAGTAATGGGTCAAAAGTCAAAAAAGGCTCAGGTTAAGCGGGCTGCCTTTAATGCAGGTACAGTCAGTTGTGTCGACCCCAAACCTCTAAAAAATAGTTAACTGTTAATTGTGATCACCAAAAACTATGATATTACAATAATAATCTATTTTATAAATAAATAAAAGAATTAGGAGGTTGTAAGCTTGTAAGCATTAAAGATACACCTCCAATGAGGCGCTTCCAACCCATTTGACCCCCACTTGACATATTAGAGATAAACCATAAAATTGACCCATTGAGTAAATATCTCAATCATCACCATGTAAAACAAATTCAAACCTTAATAAGTCAATTTTTATGATAAACATTGTATCCTTGAACGTCGACATGAGCTTTTGCATCTTTGACGAACCCAATAGTAACAACTGCAACTATCTGTTAATCAAAACACTAGAGTGTGATTAAAAATATTAAAACAATTATAAGCAACAACCTAATTAAAGACATTACATTTGCGTCCCTAGAAAATTTATCAGCACAAGGCTGAGGACGATATGTAATCTCGGTCACCATCATCATGTCGTTTACAATATTACGATGCTGAACATCTTTTCCACGAAGAATGATCCGGAATCCAGGAGGAATTCTTAGATAAAGAATCGATGCGTAACTCTGAAAAAAGAAGGATAAAGGATGCATAACCAAACCATAATCATGAATTCATGATACAAATCATATAAGACTGGAAAGACTGCAATCAAAATACAAATAGTGGTGATCAAAAGAATACTAGTAATGAAGCCCAAAGGTTCATTATGCTAACAATTAACAGTTACGAAACTGGTCGAATGGGCCAAAAGTAGCCAAAGGTTATTTACATGCTTAGAACGTCTCCAATAATCCAGTGTATGCACCAAAGCATATAAACGGTGTACAATGTGGTGTAAACAAGTCTCTAACCACGACACCAGATCTTCATAGTTCACGACTTTATATATATTTTTAAGTATTCATGTTAAAAAGTTAAAATTAATTCATACAAATGAAAATAAAACCTAGAAAGGCTTACTCTCAGTGAATGTCGATAGGTCAGATAATGTTTAGAGTTTGGGTAGTTATTGGCCATATCTACATTCCTTTCATCACGATTAACACCTCGAATTTGAATATCCTACAAGAAATGCATTAAATGTAAAATTATCTGACTTAATATAACCATGTAATAGTATATGAGGCATCTTAAAACAAACATCTTCATCGGCATCGAAATCAAGTTCCAACTGTCCTTGATCATCATGCCACAGATTGTAGATGATTATGGAGTGCCCTGATCCTTTATATGATCAAACTACAAGATGAAAAGGTTCAAAATGATTAATAATATATCAGCTCCAAATAAAATAGGCCGAATCATGATGCAATATGGACTAAAACATAAAAATCAGTAAACAAATTATTTTACCTGTTTCAGGAGGTCTGCTTCACTTGAAAATGGAGACCATTGAACTACTGCCTCAACATTCCTATTCCAGTCACCAAGTGATGATCTTATAATTTTCTTCCATTCTCAACCATCTTTTTTGTAATCAAGCTTTTCAATTGCAATCAACAGAAACAAGATGCTTAATTTGCTATAAAGACAAATGAAAAATATTTAAAAACTACAGTTGGTAGATCAAAATGATTAATCAAATGAAGTCACAAAGAACTGATAATTTACGTGAGGTAGAATTTGACCTTCAGATTGCATTTAATTTCTGAGATTTTAGGTTGTAATCAATTTACCTTTCTTGAAACATAAACTGATACCAAGTACTAATGTACTATGTATTATACGGGTTTAGGATTATGAGACTAACAACTAACAAGGTTGGACATAGGAGGTAGTTAACATATGTACCATGGGAACTACTATATCTTCCTTTCCAGTGCTTCGTAGAAATGTGTAGGACAGGAGTCCAATGCTCTGTGTAGACCTGAAAATCAAAAAAATTAAATAAAATTTACATTTTCTCGATGAAACATGTTAGAATATTGGCCCAGAAAAACAAAGATCATACTCCCTATTTCGTGGGAACTACCACAACTCTTTTTATTAATATGAAGAACAAAAGACCACATCTTAAAATCTATACAATGACCCTCTTTTATACTACTTTTAACCTTAATTACTATGAAATCACAGCTCAAACACAGCTGGATGAAACCCATTCAAAGCCAAAACATTCAATACTTTTCTAATATTTACCTTGACTAACATATTCTACATGTTAACTAATTCCACCCTTATCTTTCTTGGTTCACCGGTATACTCCCTTAAACATCAAGATTAATTTCTAACATTCTCGCCCTTAATCTTGATGTTGTATCACCTTGGTCTTGAATTCCAGTCGCTGGAACCATGTTTCTTCTAAGTTTGATCAACCATTGATCTTCAAATTTACTTCACATAGCTTTTGTTTAGTCTCACACTACTTTTGTTTTGTTTTCTTCCTTGCTTACAACCTTGCAAACCTGCTATCACAACAGCTCAACAATCTCACTTCCTAGCAAATCACTTGCCAATTGTTTCCTTTGATTCAAACAACAACAAGCTCTTCTTGCCCCTTGCTTTTCTGAGTTCTTCTCCTCACGACCTGTGTCAAACAGATTGTCCCATATATGAATAATCCCTCACAGATTAAATCTTCTCGGTGGTTACCTGAATCGCTCAGGTTTACTTCACTTTTAATGGCAGCTTCACACAACCTTATGTTCTGCCTCACGCAGAACCCAATCTATCTCGCACAGGTTTTCTGCAATCTGAATCACTCAGATTTTTCCTTTTGCAGTTGGATCACACAACTGTTCTTCCCCTTGGATCTGCTCAATTGACTTGTTTGAACCTATCACAGGTTCGGGCTACGATTAATCTCTCACAGATTCAATCGGGTGGCCTCGTTCTTCTTCACAGCTCGATCATCTTTCTCCTCGTCTTCACATGCTCAATCTTCTTCCCGTAATCGTTTCCCTCGCTCTAATACCAATTGTTAGA